>WEKY01051257.1:40869-60087 GCA_013390045.1 Picathartes gymnocephalus
CGCCCCACGGCGGGACGCCGTGCCAGCCGCGCCCCGAGCTCCGCTCCCGCGCTCCGCTCCCGCCCGGCGGGCCGCTCGCACCTCCGGGTGCAGGATGGGGACGCAGCCCGCCTCCTTCTCGTACTCGTCCAGCGGCGCCGCCATCTTCCTGCCAGCCCCGCGCCCGCTGCATGCCGGGTAGTGCGCGTGCCCGCGGCGCCCCCGCGCGCCGCCGCTTCCCCTCAGGGCCCGCGCGCGGGAGAGGCATAGCAGCGTATGGCTAGCTGTAGGTATAGATTATTTATATATCTATATATGCACACAACCGGTATTTTACATATGCTATATGCATATATCGATATATGCCCCCCGTATTTTTGGAGATATCAGTAGCAGTTCTCCTGGAATCAATATTTAGTATGGCATAGGTTTACGGAGATACTCCTAACAAGGAGTAAGGTTCATTATAAGTTGGACTGTGAGCGAAAGAAGAGCCCTTCACCTTCTACATTTCATGTAGATTTGGCTCCAGACTGTTATAAATGAACTCTGTAAATTCGTGCTAAAATATGAATTGAATTAAAGTTATAAGAATTGAGGGATGCAGCCTCCCTTCTAAAATGAGAAGTTTCAAAAACTCCTAAAACCAGTTTGACCAGGGAGGGGTTTTCACAACACCAGAGCAGCCAGAGAGTAAATCTATTCAATCAATAGGTGGGAATTCCATCCCAGGTGGAGTCAGATTTGTATCACAGAACATTCACACCACGACCGGACGATGATTGCCCGATCGCTATCACCTGATATCTACACCCTGGCCATCAAAGAATTATGTTTCTGGGAATCCTATTGTGAGGACAGAGGAGCCAGCTGCACCAGGAGATGGACAATTCATCGCAGGATGGACCACACATCACACCCACAAACCTCTTTTTGTCCAGCCCTGTAACCTATTCAGGGCTGAGAAGAAAGGACTAGATGTCGTCATCCCACCCAGAACTGTATAAAATCACCTTGGCTGAGACAGTCGGGGTGAACTGGGGGAGATCTGATGCGATAGAGGTCAGATCTATACGCGTTCACCCAGTACCGACCCCGGGCTCGGTGCTGCTCCTCAATATTGTGGCTTATTGTGACCGATCTTTCGGCTGTATAATAAATTTCATTTCTTTATAAATTTGATTGGCAAATTTATTTATCACACAGACTAAGCAGTGTCTGTCCATTTTTCTTTGGGAGTTATCTTCATGCCTGCATAGGGTAGCAAAGAGAGCATGGGAAGAAAGCAAGAAGGTTTTAATAAGGATTTTGCTCTCAGCTGCAGGAATGTTTGAAACCCCCCAGCAGTCCTGAGGTCTTCCTGAGGAAGCAATTCCTTCCAACCATTTGTGCCCTACTAGGCTGGTGGTTTTTCACATCCCAACACACACGCACTGCCCAGATGGCTGCAGATCTGGGGACAAGTTACAAAATAGGCTTGGTTCTGTTTAGCTGGTCATTTCTGTTCTCATAGGCTGTGTAATGTGCATGCAGCCAAGATCAGGAATCCTAAAGTGCTTTATTTCGATTTTTTTTTAATAAATTACATTTTAATCAAAAATGGTCTTGCAACTACAGAATGTTATTGCTGGTTTGAGTGCTGCTTTATATTGCTATATCTATGGTGCTCTCATTTGCCTTTGTGATAAAGGGACCTTTTTTAGATAATACATTTTGTTGTATCATAATACATTAAGCTCATAAGCCTAAAACCCTACAAGGATATTCTCTTCATTACTCTTTCCTACCTCATGCAAAATGTAACAGAGAAGCATTAATAAAATCTGACTCCAGCATTATTAAAAAGTTAAACCATAAATGTCTTTTTTTTCTGTATTTAAATTCAAAATTGTGAAGAAGAATGACATAAGATTTAGAAACCAGGGGTGTGAAACAGGTCTCAAAGCACATATTTGAAACCATAAGGGCTGAAGTGCTAAAAGAGGAGAACAAGACACAGAGTATACAGGAGAGGATCTTTTTTTAACTGTCTATATTATTAAATGTACTAGGGCTTAGATATAATTTGCAATTTGATTTGCATGAGGAAGAGGGTTTTCAACCCCCTACAAACTCCAGAAATAGAAATCCTATTAATCACGACAGTTCATCTCTCCTATTTATAATAAAAGTAAGGGTGATAAAATAACTAAAAATCTTTATAGTATTTTTACTATGCAGATTATTTTTCCTTGCAACTCTGAAGAAATTATGCTTTGTCCCATATCTCTGAACTGTATGGTAAACACATACTCTGACATCTGTCTAGGTATTTACAGCCTGTTCTTCACAGGTCTATGCATTTTGAAACCAATTCTGTTCCCAGATATATCTGTACAGAGAATTTTTGCTGTTTAAACTGGGGCCTCATCTGTGACTATAGTTCATAGGCAGCCTATTATGTCTTTCTTCCCTTTTACCACCAAGTAACAGCAGAATTAGAATACAGGATTGTGCTACTGTACCTCTGCTTTAGCGCTCCTCATTCAAAAGCTAGCAGTGGTTCAGAAGTTTAAAAAGTTTTCCACACTTTAAGCATTCCCTGTCCTTTCCTAATCTACATGCAATCTAATACAATTGCAAGGAAACAGGATTCTTCATTGTTTTGCACTGTCATTACAAAGAGGTTATGGTTTGTGCAGAGTAAGCAAATGGCAGATAGAAACCCAACAATCTGATGAAGTCACAAAGTTTACTCCTATTTCCCACAAATCTAAAAGGCTGTAAGGTTAGATGTTTTTCTGGACTCTGCCAAAAAATTTACTATTTGACCTTGAGCAAGTATTTCACTTCTCTATGATTTATTTTGCTCACTTGTAAATCAAAAACTTCATCATCTCATTCAGGGGGGTACTCCGGGAATTTATTACCATTGCAGAGCAATTTTATCTCTCTGATTAAAGATGCCTTGTAAATGCCAGGAATTATTGTTGATCAATGGCAGGAAATGGTCTCCGTGTGATGGCATTGAATGCTCCATAGCTGATGTGTGAAGTGCTCTCCGTATTGACCAAGGAGGTTTTATCCATTTATACTTAACTAGGCATGCAACAGGGACAAGTCTATAATATTGGTTAAACACCTCACACACTAGAAAATAATTTTTTTAAGTCATATTCTCACAAAAGAAAAACAGTTCACCAGTACTACAGACACATATATTTTCTTCCCTTTATTTTGCTTTATATTAATCACTGTGAAAAGGGGCATAAGGTCTGGATACCTTTTAATTTTCAGGTAAGCCAAAAAACAGCCAAACTGGGAAGTAAGTAGCACAAAGTTTTATGATTCTCTATTTTGCAACATGAATTTTATCTTCTTTAACAAGCTATTAGGGAAAGAAAAAAAACCTTTGGCAGAGACAAAACATATTTATAGAATACACATCTGTACACGATTCAGTACTAGGCATGACTGTGCAGCTTTTTTAGCTTCTGTCTTTTACTAAACTGTGAAATGTGACAGTGGAATAAAAGACATTTAACATTTCTTAGTAGTAGCTTTGTATTATAGCATGGGTGAACAATGTCTACCTTTGCAACAAAATACTGCCATCAAGGCTAAATGTTTATTCCCATGGCAGGTCAAAACTTAAAGTGAAAATATTGGAATTTCTTAGTACAAAAATAGGTATGAGGTCAAAAGTACGTTACCTAACCCTCCAAGAATGTATACCTTTGGAAGAGTTGTGCATGTCCTTCACTTTTCATATATAGATTTGATTAATCCTATTCTAGTTAATAAATCATGAGATGGATTTGCCACCATACTGAGGTGCCTCTGAAATTTTCCCTTGCATAGTTGTCACTTGCATAGTGACCCAAAAAACTAGCTTCACTATCAAGGGCTAAAATATCTGGAGAAGCCATGCCATGGTCCTGTTCCCTAAGTATGTTTGCAGAGGGGCTATGAATAATTATCTTTATTATTCTCTATCTATGCTTAATTTTCTAATCACATTACTGTTTGAACCTTGTGCTTTATGTATTGGAAATGACACCCACGTATCTAAATGCATATACCAAAATGAATGTATAAAATATGTCATTTTGCATGGGTTTATCCAAGGCTATCATTTCTCTCTGCATTCACTCCTACATGGAGACCATCCATTTCTCACAGTTTGGACCAGTTTGGGTGACTGTAAGCCTGTGAGTTTGCGTGACAGCTCCACAGAATTTGTCTTTAAAAATATTATCCAGCTGAAAATGCTCTCAAAGCAAGTTCATTAAGAGAATATTAAATATGCATGATTGAAAACAGAAATCGGATAGTGAAATTGTAAAATACAGTGCCGCCTGTAACTGCAGGCACTGCCTCTGCTATAGTACTTCGGGGCTCTGACAGTTGTGTGGCTATGAATGAAACCTGCATGACTAAACCTGGTTTTGGTCCCAACTGGCTGCCTCGCCCTCTTGAGAGGCGTGGCTATCCTGGAAGGCAAATCCATCAGATCTCTCTGTGGGTCCAATCCTGAACCACAGGCTTCAGCCCTCTCTTCTAGGTAATGTGAGACTTCAGCGTCCTGGACTGAAAGCCATGGCAGTTCAGGAGAGGATTCATGAGGGGATCAAATGCCCTGACTCAGAGGTGACAGCATCTGTCAGCCGGGGTGACTGGGGACAGCAGCCACTCGAGCGTGTGACCATGTAATGTGCTGCCACATGTCAGTCAGTGCTGCTGGTACAGGAGAGCAGTGGGTGATGTGATTTGCCTCACTACCAAGCACAGTCAGGTTCTTTGCTGTACAGCCCGTGCAGAGGAATAGTCTCAGTGGCTGCATTAGGCAGTTTGCTCCTGAGTATCACCAAAGAGAGCCTGGCTCCTACACCAATTTATAACAGTGCATTTCTGAATTCCAGTGGTAGTCATCTTGATTTCCATTGTTGTGAAGAGAAGAAAGTCAGATGCTGTGTTATACTATCCTTTACTATTTGCCAAATAGCACTGTTTATCATGCCAGGCAGTTTTAGGCACCATGAAACAATCCTCCTAAAACAGGATGAAAAACGTTGGAAAAATCCCAGCTGAACCAGCATCCGATGTCTGGGTCCTCCCTCAACCACTGTAGCCTGTAGCATGGACAGGGCTCCTAAAAGGGAAAGTCACCTTCTTCTCTACTCCTCCTGAGTGTATCTCTTGGGGGCAAGCTTCTTTTGATGGGATAGGAAGACATAATATTGTCCACTGATCTGCAAATGATTGGTGTTTTTGTGGAACAGGATGACTCTACCTAAGGAAGTCTTCTCTTTTGCTACATAGCCTCTTGCTCCCTTGGAAGCAGTCCAGGAGGTTGCTAGTCTTAAAAGAGGCCTAACTACAGTGTTTGATATAAAACATCAGAAAAATAATATATTCGTACTCTTTTCCCCTCACTTTCCTTAAGGGGACAAACTTTCAATTTGACTTCTGGAAGCTGGAAATGCCCTTCCAGTGATGAAATTTTCACTCATTTCATTTAAAGGGAGCCTTTTCTACATGTAGTTTCCCACAGTGTAACTGGACCCCAAATCCCTGTATTAAATTATATTCAGGGAGATTTCCCCTTAAAGTTATTGAAATATAATGCTGATGACATAAGCACATAGAGAAAACAGGGGCAAACTGCAAGATGCTAGACATCTATTACAAAAAAAGTCCTGAATAAATTGCATTTGTTGAATCCTAAATGTCTTAATGAGTGTTGTGCTTTCAAAACAGTAAGCACATCAGTCTGTGAATCCAGTATCTCTTTCTGGAGAGATTGTTTCTGTCACTTTCTGTTCCTTTCAAATATGTTTTTAGTAGAATCATTACTTAGTATTTGAACAGAGCACTAAACATAAGCTACTAAGCATAGTACCCTTGCTTCTCATTTTTAGTGGTTCTGTCATTTTATTGTGTATTTCTTTTCTGCCAAAATAATCTTATTAGCATGAAATATGTATAGCCCTTGAGTGACATAAAGCAATCATATTATTTCCCTAGGTGATTATCCTTGCTGATGCAATTCCACCTGCTGAAAAATTCTGCATTGATTTAAAAGTACAGAAAATGAGTGGGGTTATCTAACTTGACTTTTTGTTCCCACCTTTTTTTTCCCCTTTAAGATGATGTGCTCCTTTCCCACGCATTGTGTTTTAAATATCTGATCTTGATACCATATCATACTCGTGGATGACTTTGCTGCTCTCTTTAACGTCAAAGGACCATCTCTCCTTTCTTTGTTGACTGTAGTCAAAGAGGCTATTACTTAATGTTCTCATTACTCAGACTAGGTAGATCTATTAGGTGCACTAAAATAATTTTAGCTTACCTGAGCCTGTTAGTCTCCTGTGGGTTTTCCCCTGGAGCTTGTTCTTGGCACATTCAGGAATATGCCACACGTACCAATTTGTTCTGCTAACACATCTCCCTGTGCTCATTCTTTGGGGGAAACCCAGGACTACTGTGATTCAGCCCTCTACAACAGCTGACACTGGATTATGCTCCATATTTGTAAAGGAAAATGGACAGACTTGAAACTGAAGGCTGGATTACACTTTATGAACTTTTTTCCTTTTCTATTTTCATTATCCTTTGTTCTCCCAGACCTCTCTTTACATCTTTTGTGCTGGGCTGATTATTCTAGCTGCCTTTGGAGAAGGTGCAGAATATATCCAAATAATGAATTTTTGAAACACAGGCAGTTGCTGAGGCAGAAACTCACTGCCAAAATGAAAACCAGTGACAAACCAATAAAATAAAATTAATAGTAATTCCACTACTTTAAAAAAATACCATTGAGAATGAAGCAGTAAATATTCAACAATGGTTTTATGGAAGCGTTGCATCCTCAGGAATTTAGGTCGAAGTGGGCTGAATGATAAAATAAGAAAAAAATCATAGTTAAGAGTTTAATTTGCAATCTTTGGTTGAAAGCCAATAAATGAATTCTTTTTGGTACTTTATATCAAATGAAGTAAATATTTTCCCTGCTCAGATCTAAATCAAGCTCTGAGGAACATGTAGACTAACACCCTTCCCCTTTACCAATGAGAATTTGCTAGCTGAATTAAAATAATTTTCAGTAACCAAGGTGATGTCCAAACATGAAGTAATAAGACACTTCTATAAATAGCATAGCCTAGAATACTATTGTGTTAAAATCCTCTTCAGGAACTGTTGTCATCATGGTCATGGCAGTGAATATGTAGAGCCCATTGTCAAGGGAGGTGTATTGCCAGGGATGGACCTGCTCATTCATTGAGCATGAAAGGTACTTTGGCTTCATGTAGAGGAGAAAAAAGGAATAGTACAGGAAAAAAATTATAAAAAGAGGGAATGTTTATCAAAAGTAGCAAAAAAGAAAATGGAATATTAAATCCAGAAAGTTTCTGATATTCGAGAAGAGAAGCGCTCTGTTGGAAGAGACCTACAATAATCATCTAGTCCAACTGCCTGATCACCTCAGGGGTGACTATTTGCTTTTCATGGGAGATGTTTAAATTCTCTGTGGTTGGTTTTGTTTGGGGTTATTTTGAGAACAATTAATTGGCTGATTGAAGTCCTTAAAGCATGCCATGCAGGTATTTTATATTTATTATATTATTGGAATTAAGGATAGACAAAACAAGCCAACAGCACTTATGAAAAAGCTTTCAAAATTGTGATGGAAAATGCTGCATGAATTGCAATCTTATTTATGTTTTTGCTGAATTTATGGTGAAATAATAACTGTTGCACACAGGCAAGTACTCTAAGCAGAGGGGTCAATATAAATTTGACTGTGCTTTAATGGGAGTGGAAGCAGTTTTCTGCCCTTGGCTGAGCAAGGATACATAGCAGCAACCTCTTCTATTGACTCATTGATACAGTGGGGGAAAATGGTTTTAGAAATGGATTTCTTTTCTTAGATTCGTATAATGACTACCAGAATACTGAAGGTACGAAATGAAGCAATAATCCCCACCACCTGTCTTTAAAATAATAAAAAAAGTAAAATACATCAAACATTCAAAAGATTTGGATTGAAATGGCTAATCTGAAATGCAAACTCAATCATCCCTAATATTCAATACACCATGTTAAACATCATGCTGTGTGATTATAAAAAAAACATGCCTGGAGCTCAGAAAGTTGTATGTTTAGATGGTATACTTGGGAATCATAAAAGACATCCAACTATATAGGAGGTGCATAGCTGGTATAATCAAATCTTGAAGCTGTAGGGAATGAACCAGTGGCACTGTTTTTGGAATAAATGCAGGAGAACTGAGCTGTCACATTAAAGCTGACAGCCCTGTTACGCAGCTCTAATCTGCTGTGCAAAGATCTAGGTTAGGAGAGGATGGAAATCTACAGATGCACTATTCCAAGTCTGCTTTTCTGAGCTTGCAGATCAAAGTCAAAAACCATGCCTGATCAGAAACATCAAAAAACGTGGGCAACATAGATAATTTCAGAAAGAGGCAGATGATTTAACCCTCTTTCACGATTCTTTTCTATAAAAAAGTCTCTAGATGCCAAGACATTTTCAATGCAATGACTGTGTTATCTCCCTTGAGATGCTGAGGTAACACAGTCAAAATAGCATAGATGATTCTTGCAACTTGATGAGACAGACTTCTCTTGAATTGCTGCAAAGTTTAAGACTCTCATCCCCTGTTCTCAAAAGAATCACCACTTAAGAGTTTTCCCAGCACTCTAACTGCACATCTTGATGGTAATGGGAAGTGGCAACACTTCCAAACTTGCAGGACCTTGGTCACCTTGGGTTTCATTTATTGCTGGTGCTTTTAGTGGTCCTTTAAAAAAAAAAAAAAAAAAAAAAAAAGAAAGAAAAAAGGCTCACTCATGCTTTAATACAGTGGAAGTAAAATGTTTGGCACACAGAGTGGTATTTAATAGATGAGTATATATCTGGGCTTTAAAACTGCTATGAATGGTCATATATTGCAGCAAAAGGAGTAAGGAGTTTATTATGCTATAGCATGCAGCTGCTAATTTATAAGCTCTTTCTCTTAGGTTTCAGCATTTGCTAGAAGCACATGAATGTTTCTGTCATGTCTTGGAAACAAATAACAAAACATGTCCATAGGGAAAGTTACACGGTAAAACTGAATTTTAATAGAGCAGGAGGGGGCTGACAGGAAAAGCAATCATTTCATCTGTGAAGTTGCAGGTTGGCATGCTGCAGCTGAGAATACTCTGGCAGTTGCGTGGATATGAGCTCCCCTGTGTAACACTAACCCAGTCCCTGCCTGTCTCACAGGGAGAAGGGGTAATTCTGTGAAGGTAAAATGACATGTAATACAGACCTAGTAGCCATATGCTTAGTTTCTTACGAATATCTTCATTTTTCTTGACAGCCCATGTCTGGCGTTCCCAGTTTTTAACTCAGTAATTTTTTGTAGCACCATGTCCCACAGCTTCAGGCAAAGGAGCAGAGCTGCTGCTGCTGCCTGGGTACCCACTGGGCTGGGAGAGGGGCCGCAGGGTGGGCACCAGCAGCAGTCACTGTCCTGGGAATGGGGACAGGATAGACAGATTTGTATGAAGCTGCAGGCTGGCGCTGCTATGGCATCTCTGGAGCAGGGGCTGATGGCCCCAGGGGGCTGACGTGCTGGGTAGTGTGAGGGGAGCCCCAGAAGTGTGGGCAGGGACAGTCAGGGCTGGTGATACCATTGGGGTCCTCATGTACTGAGAAGATCTATAAAATCCTCTCTTCTGACTCCATTTTCCCTCGCAATTGTATGGCAAATATTTTCCTGCCATGTCTGCCCAAGGTAGTCTACTGAAGCAGATAAAAACATAGATACACACAATCTAAACCTGAACTTTCTGCACACAATTGTCCATCATCACAAGGTTGGTTCTGCCACTCATAGAATATTAAAACCAAATACAGAGAATCAAACCCAGCTAAACTGCCTAAAAACCTCTCTGTGTGTTAGTCTGTCAAGGAGGGACAGGCAGAGCTCTGCAGGATGGAGCAGAGCGCAGAGAGCCCCAGTGTGGGCTGACCTGAGCTTGAGCATCCCTCTGCTGCAGCATGGAGCCAGTGTGCTGATTGAGTGGCACAAGGAGGAACTGAACAGCACTTATGCAGATGCCAGCTGGATAACACCCTAAGGCTCCCAGCTCCAGAATTAGCAGAGACAGTTCACGTGAACCTAGCTCAGGGTCGGGATCATGCAGAGCCAGCTGTGCACATGGTCAAAAATACACATCAGAACCAAGTGCCAAAGATTTTTACAATATTAGTTTTACAAGAGAGAGACAACAAATCAAGAGAGATCTTCAGTTTAAAGGAGGAAATGAAGAGACTTCAGACACTGTAATGCAGTTGCTCCACAGAAGCACAATTCATGGCAAGCTATGTTGTGTAGGCACTGTACTGTTTGGTTGGAAACTTAGTCAGCCCTCATAGTTTCCCCTTCACAAATGTTCAGTTCCTATCCTAAGCCCTGGATAGATCCAAATAGAAGGCAGAACAGAAATCCAAAAGATAGCAAAAAGAGCCACCTGTAACTGAATTATTCTCTTAAAGAAGCAATACATGAAGTCGCACAACATTGTGGTTGTGGTCATTCTAAACCTGAAAGCTATTTCTTACCAAGCTTGAGCACTTCAAATCTATGGTTATGAGCTCCTTTATTACCAAGACGTGAGTTTTCCCATACATAGGCAGCTGCTAGAATCAGGAAGGAGGCAGTAGGTAACCTTTGCAAAGAAATTGGGTGGAAAAAAACCCAAGAGTGAATTTGAAACATTAAATATTTTAGTATTAACCATGAGTATTTATCTCCTTTTCAAATTTGCTGCTTGGCAAGAATGAAGCATCTCAGAGTTTTACTGATGAGATAGGTGGTTAATGAGCGACCTGGTCCAACTTCTCTGATGTACCCTCAGTATATAAAAGCCAGTGTCAATGGTGGGGAGAGAAATCCTACATCCTGCCTGTGAAAGCTATAGCACTGTTCAGACATCAACAGACACTTTGTCAGGATGGGAGAATTCGTGAGGTGCCCCCAACAGAGGCTATTGCCTCTGGCACTCCACTGGAGAGTGATACAATTTCACCCTATCACTCCTCTGAGGGATATTTTTAAAAATTGCTTTGGCTCCAGAGTAATGTAGGTATTTTTGAAGATAATACATTTATGCAAAAGGATGCTGGCTTAAATCTGTGTGCATTTGTTTTGTAGTGGTATTTCAAGTGCTTCTCAAATGCATGGCAAAGAAGGTGTTCAGAATGAAGGAAGAGTAAATGAAAAAACTTGGCAGCAGTAGCCTCAAATTGTGAGACTTCTGCAGACATAAACTCTCTATTTTTTCAGCAAAATCAGTAAAATCATTGTAGTGATTGGCCTTTTAGTGAAAAAAAAACAATGCTACACTCTTACTTGCTTCCATAAGGACCTACTGGAATTATGTTAAGAAAGTCTATTGTGATTGTCTTGCTGCTTCATTTTTCAAGTGGTGTTGTCTTCCGGGTTCCCCATCTTCTCCTTTGATCCTAAAGTATGCCAGCAGTCTGTAGTCTTGGCAATTTCATAGCAGCCAGCTGGTAGGAAATCTCACAAATACTGATACTGAGAAGCCTACCCTGATTCCTTCACATGCTGTCCTTTCAATTCGTTAAGACATATATTCCTTAAAATATCTATTTGGAAGTGCCCATTTGATGAATGAAGCAGGTCATGTGCAATGTTTCTAAGAAGTCTTATTTATCTATAACATTGCTACTGTGATGACTGGAGGAAGCACTATGCAGGTTTAGATTTAATATTAATTAGAAAGCTGATTAATGAATCCTTATCTGAAAGACGGGAATATATTTCTGTGTAGTTTTGCTGTGGAAAGTGCAAGCACAACAGACATCTGAAATATGTTCTGGGGACAGCATTAAAGTGCTTTTGCAGTGGTGACTTTTGTGGAGTTAAGACTACCTATGGTGGGTGAAGTTTTTCAGGATACGAAGAGGATGAAGTGAAAGGCGTGAGCAGAAAGAACAGCAAAAATATGAAAGTTTGCAAAATTATCTACCACCCTGTAACCTGTTATTCTGCAGTAAAGAGGGTGGCTAGGAGAGGAGCCTGGCCTCTCTGATGCATTATGACAGAGGGAAAAAAGAGATATGTGTTCTGTTTATCTGCCATGAATCAAAAAGAAAGAGGTCAGCAGGAACATGAAATGAATTTTTATGAGAATGTTGGACATCAAAAATTGCTCGCTCTCTCTTGCCTGGATTATCACTCCAGCTCTTCTTTCTGTATTTATGCTTTTGACTTCTAGTGGGAACAATTAAGAAGAAACAACGAGCCTCTGCTGTCCTGACATAAAATGTGCAATAAAATCTAGCCTCTGGAAGAAAAGCTTATAATCCATCAGGGAGAAAATACCTCCCCATGATAATTGTTTAGCAATGGCAGAGCACTGAAGACCCTCTGAGGATATGAGGCATGAGATTATAGATCTAATAAAAATGTCTGTAAAATAGAGAGTAATTGAGATGTTTTAGAATATATTCAGCAACTATGAACAGACACAATAGGACAAAAAGCTATCAGTCTGCTTGAAATAACAGTATCAGCAGCATTGCAGTGTTTCCTTCAAGGACAATAGCGTGGGTTTGGGGTTTTTTTTCTGTACTATACCTTGGAGGAGTTTTCAGTTTTTAAAAGCACAATAGTGCCAGAGAAGGTTCTGTCAAACATGAATAATTGAATTTGAACAGAGATGCAGAGACTCTGAAAACACAACTGAAGACTTTGGAAAACACTCAGAGAAAATGTACAGGCTAGGTTTGCTGCTCCTGGTCTCTTATCACTAAACTTGGCCTATCTCTCTGCTGGTGCAGGACTTCAGTAAATTTCAGTAAAGATAGCTGTGAATCAGGCCCAGTATTTGCAGGGGTCTTAAGTGAAAGGATCAGTGGGTATCTTCTCAAACACTGGCGTAGACAGTATGATGTAATTAATATCAATGAAATTACTTAAGACTTCCATTAATCAAGGCTCTGAGATCAGCATCTGCTCTTCCCTTGTGCTCCAGTGACAAGTTGCCACTCTGTGATTGTGCTTATTGCATTAGGCATTAATAAACCTCAATGCTTTCTCCAAGGGCACAGTGCAGATTATTGAAGCCTAATGACTTCTTAAGTGGTTTGTTCCTTGAAGAGCTCACCTATGGGGTCCTGCCCTCTGCCAGTAGCCTTGTCTTAACCTGGCAGCAATCTCAATAAATAGGTTGAGAAATAAAAAGAGGAACAGGTGCAAATTAAGGTGTAGGAGGGCACATGAGAAACCAGGAAATGACTCTTTATTAGGTAAGAAATATTGAGAGTCTGTAAAGCTTTGGAGGAAATAGAATTACAGACAAACCATTACAATAGGCAGCAAATGGTAGAGAATGAAGGGTACTAAAAAGGGAAAAGAAGGGTGGCTAGGGAGAGAATAGGGGATTTCTCACTCATCTTCTCTTGAAGCAAAATTTTCTTTTTCATTAAATGTTTGTTAATCATAAAAGCACTGCTTTGTAATTTTTCAGTTGTACTAAATCTTCTGCTACAGAACATATACAGCCTGTAGGCTGGAGCAAGAGAGCAAGGCCATGGGGTCTCATGCATCTGAAGTGGAACACTAGCCATAATTTTTTCTTTCTGTGTGCTTAAGCAGTGTTTGACTTTTAGCTTAGCTGTCTTCAAAATGTCAAGAATAGCATCAAAGTTTTGGCCTGTTTCTAGTGTCTCAAATCCCACGCACTCAAAAATGGAAAAGAATATACTTTCTTCCCCAGGGCTTTGCAGATAAAGGATATTTCCAAAAACAGTGCGTACAGAATTAGAAAATCAGGCAACAAAACCTCCTTTTTAACGGAGTAGCTGCTATTAAAATTGAAGACTGTATGCACAGTGTGCCATTAGTGCCACTGCCTGAGAAGTGCATGTTTAAGAGCAGCTTTACACTCCACATGTACCCCCTTGAAAAGAAAGCCCTATGCAGACAATTTCTCATATATATTTAAGTCTGCATTTCTTATTCTCCCACACTATGAGAACAAAAGCTATCTATTTAAAGTTCAATTTACTCCTGCTGGGTAGTCCTTATTTCACCAGGGCTGGATGATACCCAGTAAGTGGTTCAAGACACTTGAGATGCAGAGAACATCCTGTTGTGTCCGGAAGGCCTGTGTGTTTGCCTGATTTGAAAATTCATTTACTATTGATGACTATGGCTATCTTTAAGAACAGAAATCAATGCAGCATGCCACTAGAAGGCTAATCACCCAGTCCAGCCTTCCAAAGATGTACAGCAGTTTGTTTTCTAGGCTCAGTGGTTCATGAGAATTTGAAGATAAAAATCACATTACTTTCACTAACATCCTCTCTTCTTGCATTGATTCACTGGTTCTGACCCAATTTAAGTGGCTGCTGCCTCCAAGTGATTTATGTTTGAAAAAATGCCATGTTTCATCTGAAAACATATAGTCACAGTTTCCAAGCTATGTGAAGCATTCACCTCCAACTCTGGCACTTTGTGGAAATACTGGCTCTAAAACTAATTCAGGAATTTAAAAATATGGGTGAGAATTATCGGAATTTCCAAGATCGCTATTATTAACTATATTCAATTATTTCAGAAATGTTCTGTTGAGACTGTTAGGTAGTCTCCTAAGCAGATATAGCAGAATGTATGTAAAGAAGAGAAAATTGAAGAGCAGCAGATAAACAGGAAAATGAAACAGAAAGGGGGACACAATATCTGTGAGTTCGCAGTGGGTGAGGCAGCAGGAGGGACTGGGAAAGAGCGTCCGTATCACTGAATTCAATTCCCTGCATTCACACTGTCATGGCATCAACATTAGGATCAGATAGGTCCTCCATGTATCTTCTCCCTCACCTAAACCTCATATCACAAAGCAATCTCTGAGACCATGTAACAGTTGCAAGACTGTCCATGTGAAAGGCAAAAAGGCTCAAAAATTACACCATGGAATCACTTTAAAGAGAACATAAGAGAAGCATAGCACTGCCATTAGTGAAACATCCCTGGAGAATTTCTAGCAGATGGACCCAGCACCATGCCCTATAGGAAACGAAAAACTGCTCAACCTCTGCCAATCTGACATGAAGGAAAATTTTAACCCTCAAACAAACACCAAAACTGACAATTAGTTTAGCCCTGGGAACGTGAGCAAGGTATTGCAGCCAGCAGCCTGAGAGATTTGTCAGACTCTGGTCCTGACCTAGCTCTTGTTGTGGCCAATCCTATTGCATGTCAGAGAAAGTGGATCGCAGTCCCTGGTGGTGCAATTGCCAAATATCCCCTACAATAGAGGATGTCAGGAATAAGGGACTCAAATTTTGTGGCATATATGAGATAGCACTTTTCCTCATTTGTCCTCTACTTACCGGCTCAAGGTCAGACCTGAGAGTTGCTTCTCCCAGAAGCCTAGCAAGTGACTGGGAGATTTGTCCATTAGCCTCCAAAACCTCACTCAGTCACATGAACAATGCAGAGACTACCACGCTGTCCCTCCACCTGACCCAGCCCAGAAGGAGCTTACCTCCTCCTCTGTAGATCTACAGCCCTGAGGTCTTCAGTGTGTAAAACTGAAATAATAAACTTAACCTCTGTGTTCACTTACACTGTTACACCCTGACAGTTGAGGACTCAGATTCATCCAAGTAGCCCATCCTCATATTCACCCAAAAGCCATTTTGAAGACTACCCAACTCAAACGCTTCTCTCGGGATTTTCATGAGACAGAGACGCCTTCACTTAGGTATGCTTTAAAGGTAGATTTGTTGCCATGATCTCTCAGGAGTTTTTCCAACTCCTTCGCAGAGACTGATAGAAGGTAGACATTACAGAAGAAAGAGAGAGAAAGTGCGTAAGAGAGCACGCTGCAGGTCACAAGGTTTCTTAAAGGTTAATTGACCAATAGATAATTGTAATGTACAGTTGTTTTTACTTTTACACCAATGGCTATACACACTTGCATTCCTAAATGCCGCATTGCAGTATTTTTCATCCAATTACACACTGTCCCATAGAAATTCATTGTTTTACCTTGCATGACCATGCCTTGAGGTTTTCACTTTATTCCTTAACTACTTCTATATTAATACTTTAGGTCAAATGCAATACACATTTCATACTCAGAATAAACAGACCTAAGGCTTTAGGAATTTTCTGTGTTTTGGATTCCAACACTCTCTTCTCCTACTGGCAGTACCCCTCCTCCAGCAGATCTAGCTCCAACTCCAGTCAAATTCTAGCCAGGTAACCTCCAACAGTAGCTAAAAGGGCCAGAGTCCCTTTCCATTTCCCTAAATTTGAAAATACAAAAGTTTAAGACTCAAACATTCTTGCCCAATCTAGGCTACTTTCTGCTTCTCTAACAGGTGGTGTTCAAACAAGACCAAGAGAGATGAGATCATTGCTCATAATTATAGATAAAGAGAAATAGGATCAGTGCACAAACAATCCATTTTTCAACTACACCTGCAGTGAAATGCCAGCCCTCTTCAATAGAGCCATTATTTTCACTTGTAAGGAATAGCTCAAACAAGTCTATCTTATAATTAAGTTGCAGTCAGAACCAAAGCTGAATTATTACTCAAGTAACTGAGCCACAGGAAAGGATAATGCTGTAGAAGAGGGTGGTTTAATTATAAGGACTCTAGATGTTCATATTTTAATCTCAAAAATCTCAGTGATGTAATGATACGATTTCATTTAACTTTGTTCAGTTTTGAATAATTTCACCATCCTATATCCAACTAACTTGCTTGTCAATAAATAAATGTACTTGGTCTCAATAGATTGTTTACTTTACCAAATTCACCAAGTAAATTTACTGGGTAGGTTTAATGTAGCCGTAGGGGAGTCAGTACCATGTTATCCCATTGGGGAGCAGCATATAGCACCAGAAGAACTTAACACCATTTGCAAGTCTAATAAATCCCATAGCCCCAGTTGGAGGTAGCCCAGTTCCACCAGTTCTGAGTTTTAAAGAGACATGTGTGTTTGATTTGGGGAAGGGGGAGAAAGGGGTAATCAGTCTTGGGTGGACAAAAAGCTGATGCCACACTTCCTCATGACTTTTGTGACTGACTCTTCCTAGACAATGACTTGTACTCAGTAGGACCACAGAAAGGAATGTACATTTAAAAGTCTGCTAGATATACTGCCTTGTCACTGAATGGAGATGAGAATCTCAGCAATACAACAGGAAAATAGGACTGAATAAGACAGGAGTGAGTAAGTTGGAGGCTGAAAGTGAAATTTTCCATCTTACTACGCTCTGGAGGACTTGAATAAGTGCTTTCTAATTAGCTGCATTTCACTTGACATATTTATGGCTGTTGCTGCACAAGTAGACCAATATACAGGGCTTTTTATTAAAGGGTCTCCAGAGAAAAGCATCCAAACCTGCCAGCAACCATGTTTCAAAGGTTTAACCTCTCTAACTTTTATGATTCACTTAAAGTTCTTCCTTCACACATGCCAAATACATCATTCTGCCAAGTGAACTCTAAGCTCAGCTTAGGCAATTACCTTCTCTATTTAACATGCAATTGCATTCCTTATTTGTGGTAAATTTTCTATGATTTGCTCATGAATCTTGCCTAATTATATAAAGATATGGTAACAGAAATACTAAACCTAACTATTGAGTTACAGAAAGCAGGTGCAGCAAGCAGACATTGTGTTCATGACCAGAAGATCACTGTACATTGAGGCACGAGTGATCCACACAACATTTAACCTGAGCAGGCATGCCCTGCTACAGGTTGGTGTTCTGACCCCTGCTGTGCTGCACAATTCCCTTTCCTGCAGGGTAGGCTTGGGTGCTTGCTTGTAATGGAGGAGCCTGCAAGCAGCTCCCACTTGGTATCGGCAATCACACCCCCCTCACGTTCTCGCCTTTATCTGAAACTGCAGCAACAAGATCTTCTGTGAACATCCTTTCTATCTGACAGCACAAACAATGAATAGAGTTTTGCTTTAAGAAAATCCCAAAAGACAAGGAATTAACAAAAAATAAAAGGTGGTGTAAACTTCTACATGGATGGGATCCAGAGGCCTGTCTGAAGCTACGCAACACAGCATTAGCAGCATCTGGAAGGACATAAGATTATCTATACTACCTGTCTTTCTCTATAACACTGATACTAATAAATAGCAATCCTTGTCAGAGTCTGAATGCCTTTCTTACAGGGATCTTAATCCAGCACCTCCTGGTGCAAAGCAGTAGCTAATAAAGCAGTGTCCAAGTCTGTACCCTTCTTTATCTATAGGACTGGTACTGCTCCCATATATATCATTGCTCCCATAGTTTTTCTCTAATTATTAAGGTGCTTAATTAGACTGGAAAAGCTGTATCTTGCTTGAATTTCTTTTTCCTCATCAACAGGGAGAACCATCCAGTTTGACTTTCATGCTTCTAATTTTGGTGGCTTTTATTTGCCCAGTACAAGTCATTGAGGGTTCCCATACTACCCTGACAAGCTCTCTTTTTTTTCCCCCTTTTCTTAAGTTTTAGTGTCACTTGATTCTAGCAAAGAATTTTTAGATTGCCAACCTACATGTCACCAACCTCCTGGCCACTCAGCCCAGCATTTTCCTGACAGACCCTTGCCTAACCATCCATGTTCATCTTGGTGGCTCAAAAGCTTTTTTAGCATTAACTAGCTACTAAGCAAATGAGTCAGTTGCATGTTTTAATTTCAGAGTGAACATTTTTCAGCCTGTTTCTTTTCCTATTCTTTACTGAACTGGGATACAGTGATGTTAAGATATTTGTATCTGGCACTAATTAACAAGTACCACCCATCAGAGCTGCTAAATGTAATCTTGGCTTTATCCTACATAAGGATTCAGTGATTTTGTTTGCTGGAGGCACTGTGCCTTCCTTCACGATTGTCCCTTCATTTTCCCCTTTGGAAGAGCATCATCTTTTTTATCATTTGCTTTCAGCCAGAGGTTCCCCTAAGAGTATCCCTCAGCCATTTCCTCAGAATGGAGCATGATGTAGCAGTGCTGGCTTGGAATCAGCTGAACAGAGCTGAGCTCCCTTCTGGAACGTGCTCGCTCACTTGACTCACTTGGCTCTGCTGAGAAACAACAAACATTAAATCCCAGGCAAAAGGCACAGGGATGCCACTACCTTGTTTCCAACACCTAAACTATGTTGTTTTTTTTATCCCAGGACTCCTACTCTTTTTTT
>WEKY01051257.1:61732-92555 GCA_013390045.1 Picathartes gymnocephalus
AAAAAAAAAAAAAAAAACAAAAAAAAACTTTGTTCAGTAGGGTGACCCAACAAAAAAGAAACTAAAGAAATTACAGTAGATGCATGATATCTAGATAAGATAAAAAGTAATCCTTAGGCTGTGAGAGAAAATCAATGTAATCAAAATGTGCCTACTCACAATCCCTATGTAATTAATATACCATTATTTGTACTGGGTATATATTTTTCACTTAAGAAGTTTCAGCCTTTCTTTGCAAGAACTGGGCAAAATCCAAATTGCTTATTGACAAGCTACAGTAACTATGTTCAAACAAGAGATAAAAGATTTTTAGCTTGCCATTCATGATATATCCTGAAAACATGTAAGTGAATCATTCTCAAGTAAGCCCTATACTGACTAAGCAAAAAGGGGAATCTAGCCCCCATTTCCATAAATTAATTTTTTAAGAGGTGCCTAGAACTTTTATCTTTGGCAGTGATTTAGTGCTTAATACTGGTACAGGAGGTCTCAGAGATTAAGGGTTGCTTCTGTGCAACAAGGACTAATTAGGGAAGCATGAATATTAACTTTTTTAGGAGGGGAAAAGGAAGAGAAATGGATTTCAGGAAAGATCACTTGTTTTGCAAATTGAAACAAGGATTGAAGAATTTTAATAAACTTGGGATCTTGGTAGCTAAAATTGAACCTGTCTGTTGCTATACAGTTTGGGAAATAACCTACCAATTGAGGTTAAAACCCATTAATAGTTCTGGAAAAATTGGATGTGTGAAACTGATATGAGACACACAAGCAGAAAGACAAACTGTGTGAGCACAGGGCAGCTGCAGGGTCCAGCTGCAGGTGGTGATGTCTCCATATGTGGGGGAATAGCTGGCTAAGGGGATTATGCTGCTTCTGCCATCTGCTGCCTCTGGCTGTACAACAACATGACCTAGGAAAGGAACTGCTCTTTGTATTGATGAGGCTACACCATTTTATGCTACCTAAATCTTGCATGACCATGTAAATGAATGCAACAGCCAGTAATTTCCCTTTAGCTGCAGCTATCAAATGTCCCCTGGGTTGATACAGAAGAACCTCTAGTAGTAACTTCACCAAATAGTTTACTTTTTTCTTCTTTCAAGTTCAGAAGACAGGGATTTGGTCATGCTGTTGCATATATAAATCTGGGTGATTGTCTACATCCATATATACACAGACTTCTCTATATTTTGATAATGCTTTTGCTACTGTAGTAAGGATGAACCAGAGACATGTGAGTGCATTAAAGACGCATCTTAATAAATTCTAGCCTTCCAGTCCTCCACTTTGCTGATTATTGTCTTCTAAATTGCATATTTGTGGGGAACTGCCTTAAAAGCACTGGAATTTGGGAAAAAGAGCAGGGAAGGGAAGGGAAGAAAAGAAAAAAAAAAAAAGAGCAATATTTCATTGAAGTTATCTCAAGTCTTGGAGTAATTTTATTTTTTTGTAAAATGCTTCATTATAACCCAGAAGCAACTGTCTACCTAGGTTACAGTAATTATGTTGATTGTCATTAACCATACAATATGGAATGGTATTTGTTAATGAAGTGCAATCCTGCAAATAACACAGGCATAGCTCATGAATACTGTATACTTAATTGGGGTGTTGGCTTGAAATATCCCTCAGCTGACAGTGAAAGATAGACAACATTATCCTAGATGTAACCCCACTGAAGTGATACCCCACAAATATCTTGCTTTTCCATGCATTTAAGGGAATTGGAAATAGTATCCTGAAAATGATCTAAACAATATGCAAGCGTTTCATGCTTTCAAACCTGTGTCATTGATTCTCATAATGGCCTTAGACTCCAAATAACTTTCACTGTATGCTCTAAAGCATTTCCAGCCTCAGTACTGTTATTAAAATGCCAAGAATTTAAATAGCTCATTTGCTATTTTCCTTATTATGTTAGATAGCTTAGGACATAAACACTTGCATGCCCAGGTAAAGGAGAAAATTAGAAAAGCTAGCACCATCCTGGAGCACAGAGTTAAAATTAAACAATATATATGGATAGCATGCCTCAGAGACCTCTATTCCCTCCTCTGTGGGGTCAAACAAGTACAGACACTGTTGAGAGTTACAGTAACAAGAAACCAAATGTATTTCCAACAAGTAAGGCAATGAAAGCATCTTTTGTTAGCTATCTACAAATAATGTAAATTCCTATATATGACCCAGTAGAGAAGGATTTTCTGCCAAGATCATAGAATCATAGAATAATTCAAGCTAAAAGGGCCCTCTGGAGGTCACCTAGTCCATTTGCCTGCTCAAAGAAGGCATGGCTAGAACAGAGTGTTCAGAATCCCATCAAGAGTTAAGCACCTCCAAGTAAAGAGAGTCTGTAATCTCTGAGGATCCCTTTTCCAGTGCCTGACCACCTTGATCCCCAGCCTCAGAATCAAGCTTTTCAAAGCCTCTGAGTGACCGTGGCCTTTCTGTGTTACAGTGATGGTTTGAAAGTCATCTTACACACAGTGGGCTCTACAAACCCAGAAAAGTCTCCAATGATGCAGTGGCTGGAGGTGGCTTGAACCTGCATCACCTGCCTCAGCAGTGCTCCAATGCTGCTGTAGCACTTTGGGGCTCTGGGGAACTGCTATAGTTTATGTTAATGAGAGACTACTCCTGAGGAAGGCAAGTGCAGAACCACCATTGTTCACATCTTAATTTTGTTAGCAAAAACATCAGTAATACAAAAATGAAGCCAGATATTTGTAGTGGAGATTTTAAAAATGAAAACTTCACTTTGTAACCTTCTTTATAGTAAAGGTATTATAGTAAAAGTATTATAGTAAAAAATACCTGTTTAAGTTTTGGAACTAGCTTAATATTTACATTTATGCAGCACCTCAATGTCAAAACACAAACACAAGATTTATAAAGATAATATGTAAAATATAAGTATCTAATTACGTTGAATATTTATATGGTATTTCTCATTTTCTATATTTTCAGCTTGACTCTTTTGCCTTCATACACATAAAAAAGTAAAACCTTAATAAAATGAGCCACAGTCCTAACCAATCATCTCTCCTAAGGATGTGAGTTCACGGGCACTCATTTCCATGTGGGCATCATGAAAATCTCAATAGTTATCATGGCCCTTTCTTTTCTGGTATACATTTCACCAGAAACATGCAGACACTGATCATGCAAGAACTGAGGGCCTGCAGATAGGCTTCTAGAGACTTCACTCCATTGTGCCTACAGATCTGTTGACCCAAAAATTGCTGTTCACCAGCTGATAATAGCTAGTCTTTGTACAGGTTCACATAGCAGCCCTTTTCCTCTTGGTCCTGGGTGCTGACAAGAAAATTTGCTGATTCTGAAGAATAACTCGGCTCCTAGCACAAGGATTCTCTCTCCTGGTTACTCCTGAGGCTGAATTATGTAGCATTCCAGTCCCAAACCCTCCTCTTCATGAGAGAACCTGGGTTGTGGCTAATATTCGGATAATGGGAGTGGTACAAACATCTCATGCTTTCTCTGTATGTCAAGCCACTCTTTCATCCCTAAAGATGATTTATTTCCAGCACAGATCTATCAGCCCACACCTCAGGGGGTGAAAATGGACTGTGGACTCAGTATCACCACTATTGAGCAACAGCATGAACTCTGGCAGAAGCTGAGCATTGAGCAGTCACTGACCCTGACATTTGGCTTGTTCCCTATTCAGCATGCACGCAGAGCTCAGCAGCGAGCTGAAAAGTGCTCTCCCAGCATTCTCAGCCACAGTGAGCATTTCTTGACTTTTATCCACCAAGTTCTCTGGCTGATATTACATCAGCTCTGAAAGGAGCATAACATTCTGCAGGTTATTCAGACAAATAAGCTGGACAGTTCATCCCACTTGCCCTGCAGTCTCCACAGGGTGACAGCAAGCCATTTTGTCACTAGTCATTTGTTTAATTTCTTGGGGGAAAGTGGTAAAAATCCCCCAACTTTTCCTCTGATTCCACACATTTCTTCCTCGGTCCAAGATAGTTTAAGAAACCAGCTACTTACTCCAGGCTATTCGGGTTCTCTAGAACCCTAGCTACTATTCTCACAGAGTTTTCTAGGAGGACATAAACACTGATGAAGAAGAGCTAAAGAAAAACCAGCGTCTTAAACCCAGCATAGTAGGGTTTTGAGTGTACAAGTTGCAAGAGTGAGAGAAAGGAGCATCATCTTCTGCATTGGAAGGTGCCAAGGTGCCATCATCTGGTGACTACCTGCCAGGTATATGCAGGACTTCCTACCTCATCTGCAATATCTATTTCATCTCTTTGTAGGAAAGAAAAAAAAAAAAAAGGCCACAACAACCACAGGATAAGGTCATTTCACTGAAATCCACCCTGGCAGAAATTGATCCTCAGAGACCTTCTCAGACTCTCCCTGCTTCGACAGTTGGCTTCAGGCAGACCCCTCTCCACTGTGTATGGCACACAGTCACTTTTCTGCCCAGGTGGCCTTTATCCTGGGATATCGCACTGCAGCTGCTCCCTTTAATACCTTCCTTTCCTGCCACTGGAGGCTCGTGTGGCCTCAGTAGGGAGCAGGTTATGCAGGCTTCCACTTAGAAGCACAATGAGCCCTTTTCATCCCACTGTTCCTGCAGAATAATGTTCCTCAGTTATCCTCTGCTTTTTGTCACAAGTGAACCTCTGGTCCGTTTCTGTAAGCAACATTTTCCAGAAAATTAGAGCAACTTCCCTTGCACTGATCTAGTGGCCAAAGGGGACACCTAAAATGTGACATGGCAACATCCCCTGGTGAAAAGGAGTGCCTACAGGCGAAGCTGCATTTTAGCTGACGACGTTATCGGATTGCGTTTAACAGCAACAGTGGTACTTGCGATGGACAGGTTTTGGAGCAGATACTGTTGCATGCGATACTGTAGCAGAACAATTAGCATGTGATACTGTGTGAATGAATACAACGTCTAAATTGAGTTCTCCACCAATTAAAAATGGCTCAAGACTAAAAGCTATTATTATTAAGACCACTGGCTCCCAGGCTGTCTTTGGAAATATTCCAGCAACAGACTCAAGATTCACCCCATATAGTATGACTTCTCTGTTATGTTAGCCAGCCAATATTTCATTAATGACTTTTCCTTCTTCAGTCTCTTCCTATTTCATAGAATCATAGGAAGGACCTAGTTTGTGTTGGGAGGACCTTTAAATGTCATCTGGCCTAAGCTCCCTGCAATGAACAGGAACAGCTTCAACTAGACCAGGCCACTGATATTTGGTAAATATAAATTAAATACCACCACTCTTACTTATATTTATCACAGCTTTGCTCCTCTATAAAGAGGAGGTCACCATGAGGTTCTCAAATACAACAATCTGGCATTTCATTGAAGATTAATATAGTTATTTCTGTGAACGGTTCTCTGTGGGACTTCTGTGGTGCTAAGGAGGTCCTCTGTCAAATGTTCTACTTGTAACACAGCCCATATGCATCAAAAACAGAACCAAACCCATCCACTTATTAAGATCTCACCATTAATTAAATATTAAGTAGCACAAAGTTAAATTTGCCTAAATAGTGTTTTGTACCTTTCCAGAAAAATAAAGCAAAACACAGACTTTCAGAAAATCAGGAAATCAAGAAGTAAATGTGAAGCCCTAAATCAGATTACTCATCCAGACACCTCTTTCAACATAGGAGGAGCAGATGGAACACTGGAAAAATACAGAGGCCCCAGTTCTTTGTATAGTTATATCAATAAATTATATTAGCTTCCTTCAAAGAGCACAATGCTGTCATAAAACCAGTATCATATTGGTTGATTTGATAAAAATCATTCATTTCAAGGAAATTTCCAATGGAAACATTCTTTGCATCAGCTGGGTAAATACTACTAAGTTTTGCTCTCTGTTAACCACAAACTTCATTTTACCTCTTAAATTGCAAATTTGCCCAGTTGAGCTCCAGCTTGCAATGACCAGCAAACTGGCTATGAAGCTTCCTTCCCTCAAAGCCATAGGCTGCCATAGGAGATCCTGCCAAGCTTCACATTATCTCGCCATGTAATTACAGCTTTTTAGTTCAGTGGGGTGTGATTAGCTCAAGCTGTAACTCATTTAGTGCACTATAATTACAGTGCACTCAGCTTCACAGTTGGTTTTGACCTAGAAAGGGTGTGTTCCTGGGGTTATTTTAACAATCTGTTGGCAGTGCTTGTAGGCACTACCAAGCCTCCCAAGTAAAACATCTGAAATTCGACAGGCACTTGACAGTCCTATTAGTGGCTGCCAGTATTAAACATGTCTGGATATGTCTGAGCATTCTGTGTGTTGGTCTCATTCTCTCTTTACCTAACATATCGAGATTATCTCTTCTTTTAGTAACAGATGCCCAGTGGAAAAAAAAAATTATCAACTATGAGATTGCTAATTTCTGAATAGAACAATCAAAAATATAAATATACAGTAAGTGCTGGAGTTATAAAAGGCAGTAAAAATTACAAGCTGTAATTGGAGAAGACATTTACACAGGAGAAGACATTTAATGATGAGGAATTATATTTTAGTGCAATTAGGGCAGCAGATGCTTAATGCCTGGCCTGAAAAAAAATAAACACAGTTTCTACAAAAATCTTTTATGACAATGTACAATTACAGATGCATATAAAAGACAAATATTACAGCCACCTTCAAAAGGTTGTCCTCCACTTTGTGTATTTCTTTTTAACATTTTATTTGAATTAATGTTGTTAGGTATCATTGCATCAATTTAACCACCACATGTAGAAAAGCTGTCAATTCATTTCCATTATGGTCGTGGCCTGGTGACACAAAACCTCACCTGCCAGTCACATTGAATATTCTCTCCTTTTTCCTGTGTTAAAAAGAGTCTTCCTGAAAATCACTATCCTCTGTCTTGCTTTCAACAGGTGTTGCTTTCACCAGTTATTTCTGGCCCTATGAATGCTGATAAACTACTTCTGCAAGATCAGAATTGCTTTTCACCTATTAAGAAGCAAGAATTGATCACATGAACTATAGAGTAAAGCCAAAATTAAATTGGACATTTCTTTGATAAGTGGGGAAGGAGAATTTTCCATTCAAAAAAAGTGTGGAGGAAAGGGCAATGTTTTTAAATCACACATAATTAAGCACAACGACCTGCAATATTGTGACAGTTTTGTATGATTTTCTCTTGGTATTTTATACCTTCAGGTGGCAGAAAGGGGTGCAGAAAAGCACTGGTATAAATGTGGCTGAGAACAGCCTGTAGCATAGTAGATAGACTGTACTATTGTTGCAGAAAACAAACTTTTCAGCTTTGATTCTATGAAAAATAACCCTGCTCTGCAAAAAATTCTGTTCCCATCAGGACAGCATAGTGGAAGGGCTCAGAAGCGTGGCTGCTTGCAAGGAAAAGTGGCTGCCAAAGAGGTAACAGGCAGATTTTTCTCAACAGCAGGTTAACTTCACTCTTTTGTGTGCAAGACTGAGCTCTCTGAATTGCTCTGGAGTTCTGCTGTCTCTTATGCCTCACTGTTCTGCTCTTTTAATCCGAAGGGCTCCAAGGCACCCCTAGCCAAAGCATGAAGGAACATCCCTCCCCTCTGAATGATGAAGGTGCCCCAGCAGATTAGCAGAGCACTGCTTGTGGCAGGCGATATCTGTGTGAACAATGGATTGCAAAGCCAAGTCACTGTGCTTTCTTACACAGAGAAATTGAAAGAAAAATATCAGTCAGGCCTGCTGAGGGAATCTGAAAGAGATGAAACCCAAGGACCTCCAAGAACTCCTTTTCTTTAGGCTCTGCATGCAAGTGCAGGTTGTGTGGCCTCCATGCTAAACGATACTGGTTAAAAGCAAGAGGAAGATCATGTAATTCTTCTGAAGTGACGTTATTATAGATGGCAGCTGTGGGAAAGGGATTAATTTACCATCCCTTATAAACACAGTGGCTACTCTTCACACATCACAAGGCTTTTCTTACACGTCCCAAAGGTTTGTGCAATTCTAACAAAAGCTTGTGCTGCTCTAGCCCAGGATAGTTGAGATTTGAGGAAGTTTTCCCAAGGTCGTGTCTGATTAAACGTGCATTTTATTAAAAGCCCAAGTCTGCTACTGTTTGCCATGCTGAGAGATGTTGTGGGCAGTCAGTACAAAGGAAAATTAGACAATGGAAATTTTGTAAGTTGGCAGACTCAACTCAAAATAAAAATATATTAGGCCTTTCTTTTCGTCCTCTCTTAATTTTTTCCCCTGTCACTTTTCTAAGACATTATTTCACAAATTCAGTTCCTACAAACAGAAAACTGGTTATAAAAGCAGTTATTTCTTCATGAAACATTGCTCAGCTGATTTTATTACTAGAGGTCCTGCTAAAATAAATAAATGATTGTGCAGAAAAGGAGTGTTTCCTTCCAAGCAGAGGGTAGAACATATGTCATGAGCTAGTTACTAAAATAACAATGTGCACTAATACAGATGGATTCACCAATCAGGTGGTATTTCAATGATTTTATTAACACTTTCTTTTATTATTATTATTCTCTAGTGGTATTTTAACTGTTCCAGATATCAAGTTAAAAAAAAAAATCAATTTGTGTGTTAGAATTCCACAGATGTAATCTTCGAAGAAACCTTATTTAAATATGAGTTTTATCTTTGTACAGGGGAGTGCACTGGAATCAGCAGAAGACTGCATCTTGCAAGACTGAAATCAGCTTCTCAAATGTTTAGGACACGTCTATGGAAGCGGTTTCTGCAACTCAGTTGCTGGGGCAGCAGAGTAGGATGTATGCAACTTGATTCAAAGTCTCTGTCTTGGTGTTCCCACACAGAATCACATCTGCCAAAAGTAACAAGGCATCAAGGCCCTCAACATGCAGCAAGCTACTACTGACAGCCACTCCTGCCTACCTGAGAGCAGAGAGTCATCTCAGACCTTCCTGGTCTGCTCTATTTCCCCCATATTTTTTTTCCTTTATGTGAATATATCCCTATTGCATTTATAAGGGAGGCAACAGCTTAGCACATCTGCTCTCATGCTTGTTCCTTTTTCTTTGTCACTCTTCTGAAATACATTCCAGCTCCTTAGCCTGCTTGAACTGACTGGAATAATGAGGAGTCTTATTCAACATCTTGGCTGCTCTCTGCCTTATGTTTCGCTTCTTAATGAGTGGAAAGGGTCAAATTACTAGCATAAATTCACTCCTGTAGCTGGTCTGACTATCCATACTTTCAACCAGTAGTGCCACTTTACTCGGACCAATTACATTCTTCTAATTTGCTTTTCCTTGCCAGTATCAGTGTCTCAGTGCCTGAGAGTTTCCACTAATATATCCTTATCCAGCAGTTCTGACCTAAAGGTGCCTTGCCTTTTAGGAGAATTCAAATGCCTTCATTAGATTACTGGACTCATTCTCTGGCTTCCTTCACTGTGGAGTGTAGTCAGCCTCTTTCCCTGTCACACAGAGGAGAGAGCGTGCCTCAAGGGAGGCGCTTCTCTTGGTCTGCTTTGGGGAAGTGCAGCTTCCTATGGCACACTGCAGACACACATTTGCTGACTGCAGGGCTCAAAAAATTGACTTGGAAATACAATGAGGGCATTGGAGGTGATAATTCTCCCCTCCCCCCAGCCCCCACACTGGGAATCACAAATGTAAGGCAAAGAAAAGAATGAAAAGTACAGGTCATTTTGTTAGACTACAATTTGAAGTGTCTTTTAATTTGACCCTTGCTCTCTAAATCCTTGATCTGTCTGTGGAAACAAAAAAATCAGAAAGTGTTAAAAGCTACTGAGAGAGACACTTTTGTAGGTCATAATTTTTTCATTGATTTTCTGTCCCTACATTATAATTTCTTGTGCATGTCAGTTTTACTTGTGTGTCTGTAAGTTAAAATGAACATGCATTGCTCCTTATCTCTGCCAGGAGGGTTGCAGCTATCCATCAGTGTCACATTTGGTTATTGGTCTGGTTATTACCCACCCAAACTTGTGCCCTACGGAGGTGTCCTTTTGAAAGATGTGGCCCTTCTTTACCGACTACTTCTTGCAGACAATTGCTAGTTTAGAAATTATTGTTCTTTTCAGGGATACATGCCTCTTGCTTACTTTTCTAAGGTATTACTGATTTTCTACTCCTTGGAAACCTGTGGAGGTATATAAGGAAATTTGCATATGCAGATTTGAAAACAGACCAAGGAGACCTCTCTTTTTAGAGAGCAGCATAACAACACCATCCAGTGGATTACGTTGATTTAAACTGGTTTCTGTGGTATTAGGTTCATGGTATCATGCTTAATTGATGCAAGATATTTAGTGCCAAGTGAAAATATACAGTCACAATAAAAAACAAATGAATAAGCACTTTTTTTAAAAAAATAAGAACAACAACAACAAAAAAAAGAAAAGCATTTTCACATAGTTCTACGATCTGAAATGAGATTTTGATTGCAGGGTGATGGGCTAGACAGGGATGACTAGGGTTATTAAACACATGCAGCTTCTTTTACTTGAGTAATTTGGTATTGGTTTCCAGCCAAGGAGAAAATATTAGTAGAAAATGATGCTGCAGAAGGATAACAAACTTGGATACAGTATTTTTGAAAGTGCAGAAAGATCATTCAGGGATCTGCTGAGAACACTATATTGCTCTTTATTGAACTGGGTAACACACACAAATTCTAGTCCCATCTGTACCGAACATCCAGAGATTAGTATAGGATTGCAATATTACAGTTGTCATTGTAAAGCCTTTCCTCCAAAGATAAAAGAGCTTCAGAGTCATTAGTGAATGAGACCGTATGGTATTCCACTGAAACAAGCTTTGTAAAGATGACAGAGGAGGAGCAGTGAAAAGGACTCACAGGATTTCTGCTTGCTTTTAGAGGCGTGGCGGAACTGTGTGTCCATTTGTGGTTTCTCACAGAGGCTTTTATCAACAGCAAGCAAAACATAATGGCTGCAGAAGGAAATGCTGTACACAACAGGAACAGGGAACCTCACTCCATTTTGGGCTGTATGAAGAGCTCTGTCCATCCCTATTTTACTCAGTCCCAGGCAATGTTGTGTTCCTTAAGTCCTGAAGGATATATTTGTGGCCGAAGAGTTGGGCCTGGCACAAGGAACAAAGTGTCACTCCTGATGCCCAGAAGCAGTGCAGAAAAGCAATCCTACACAGAAGTTAATCATATAAACAGCATCTTTTTGGCAAGTCAGTAGCAAAACTAGAAACAGAATCTCATTTTTCTTCCAGTTTTCTTCTACATAGGCACAATTAATTTAGCTGTTCACTACAAAGGAAACCTATATTTGAGAATGCCAAGGCTTTCTTCAATACTGCTCTGTCTCTGGTGGAGTCAATGGATGGGCAGCAAGGATGAGATTTCTCTTGATCTAACTCACAGTGCAAGATGGTGCCTAATTAGACAGCTATTTGCTAAGGAGTCCACTTTCACTTCTCTCTTTGTTCTTCTTCTTTTATTCTCCTCTTCCATTTCTGCAGTTAATCCTGTTCAGTCTTTCTGCAGGAGCTCTACAGAGGAAAAATAATGAAGTTACCAGTATCCTGTTAATTAAATTCCCTCCCTTTATTAATTGTGCCAGGAACACTCAGAAGTGAAGGCAGAATTTTCATGATTTTGTTGATGACTGAACATTACCAGTTCCTCTAAATTGTTAACAGTATAAAAGAAATCCCAGGCATAACAGTGCTTCAACAATTAAGGTAGGAACCTGGAGTGCAAACTCTTCTAGAAAGAACAGTTGTATGAGATACATATGTGGCAAAGTCTTGTAGATGTGTAGGAAGTTGCTGTTTCTGGTTTTAAAGCTGGTCTGTAAAGCTTCACAACAACTCTTGTCATCTTCATGTTTATTTTGTTTATCCATCATAAAATATGCTGGATAAACATAATTTAAATTACTTTCCTTATCTCTTCCCTCTGCTCCCTCAGTATCCAAATGTTTCAAGCAATATCTTTGCAGGTCTATTTTATTGCTAGTTCCTCTTCTCTTTCTTGTCTCCTCTACTTCCTAATTTCCATTACTAATTAATTATTGTAAATCTTTTTTCCATCTTATTTAGAAATAGATTGTTGGTCTTTCATGCTTTCATAATGTGGTTTCTTTTCCTTAGGAGAAACTCATTTTTCTTGCATCCCAGACTCTTTTCTCAAAGTACATGAAACAGTCAAATCCCCTATCCAGTTTTATACAGGTTCTAGTATTTGTCTTCTTCCAAATACTCCCTTCTCCAGTCTTCTTTCTAGGCACCTTGCCCCTTTCCACCACTCTACTCCACCTCCCCATCACGCCCTGCTGTAATCCAGTTCTTGTCCTCTTGCTACCAGGATGCAGTAGAAGAAGCACTGAAAATCCCAAATAGGCTGGCTTTTTGTTCTCAGCTGTTTTATCAAGGACCACAAAGTCTTCATCAGCCAGAAGCAGCATCTGTGGAGCTCTTACTTGCTATGTCTCAGCTTGGGCAAGAACTGTGCTTACTCGAGCTCAGATTTCTTGGGAAAATGGGTACCGAACTGCAACAAGTCTTTCTGAGCTACAGAATGCTTTATAACCTTTTCAAAAATGGTCTATTGTCAGGAGACAAGAAAATAGCAAATATCTGACAGGAGGCCGTTCCCCTGCCAAATATTGACTTCCATCTCTCAATCAGAAAGGCAGCAGAGAACTTGTTTTAATATGGAGAAGCACTGACTCATGCCAGAGAGTCAAGTGAAGCTGCCAGGATGGGGAAACATCTTTGTGACCAGCAAGGTATCAGCAGAAGAGTCTCCATGCCTTGCTGGTGCTGGTAGCATTGCTTTTAAAGTTCAGCTGAATGAAAGGTTCCTTCCAGTGAAGTATCTCCTGTGAGAGACTGAAATGTTAGTGGTTAATGACTCAAAGCAATCAGCCATTTTTGGATGCTGCAGGGTGCTTTGCGCCCCCAGCTGAGGACAAGCAGGATCTATCAACAAGAACCTGAGTTACCCTCACCTTCAGGGGCTGGTCATAACCCCTCCGAACCTGGATGTTCACGTTACCCAAAAGAGGTTCTGAAGATCACCATGAAGGGTCATATTATTACCCAACATGACAGTGAATCAAATTATGTTGGCAACATTCACTGCTGCATTGCTACAGCACAAGATTCACAATACTTCCCTACCAAACCACTTTCAATTCTGGCCTCTTAAGAGTTTTGTTCTGCTCTACTGTTCTACTCTATTCTTGCTTTTTCATCTTTTTTGGCTTCTGGAACTGCGTATGGGTGTCTCCCTGTCCATTTATCTCTTTCCTTCCTACAATTACACAGACTCAGCCTCTCAGACTCACTTATAAAGAATTTTTCTCCTTCAGAGATATGTTTCCTGATGCCACCCCATTATTTCAACACAATCACGTAATATCCCAGTTCCTGCAGCCATTTACAGATAAAAGTAGCATTAGGAAATAACTGTTTGGCTGTTTATTGACACACCATAGTACCTAGGGAAAAATAAGAATAAGTACTCCAATACTGCTTTCTGTGAATCACCAATAATTTCTCTATGAAAGGTGGATATGTGAATGTAGCACTGTAGCACTGTACATGACTGGTATAAGAAGGAAGTATGGAGGCTTCCAGTTTTCTTGCCATGTGGCTGATATAGAACTTTACATGGTGAAGCACCAAGGAAAGGAGAGCCTGTAGGGAAACCATGAACTATCAAAGTGCACACACAGCTGAAAGATTAATAAATTCTATGACTCTGTCCCAGGCCTGAGGTAAGATCATTAAATCAATAGATATTATATCTTTTTTTGGGTATTATTCCCAAGTCACTCCCTCTACTAGCTCTGAGAGCTTCTTCCCATCTCCAATATTATCCCATCCCCCAAAGCACAAGAAGCTATCTGCCTCTGTTCTCCACTCCTCCTGCACTATGCAGAGACGTCAGCTGTGCTTGTGGCTTTGGGTCAGAGCAACTGAGGGGATAACTGGCCATCTTGCACATAGTTATGCCCAGAAGACTCATCAAATTCACCTTCACCCTTCTTCCTTCCCCTTATTCCCTGATCTCAGGGCAGTAAATTGCTTTTGATTTGCTGCCTCAGCTGGTCTGACCAGCAACTACAGCAAAATGGAATCAAGGCTCTGCCTTCTGCTCAGCTACCCATGGTGAGGGGAATCATATTAACAGCTCTGAACATTCAGGTGTCAGGTCCTGGTAGCGCTCTTAAGGTTGTAGGTGAGCTTCTCAATTGCCAGGACTAGTACATGGCTTTGACCACGGTCTGATTCTGAGTCTAACCCTGATCTGCAGGGCTCTGAAGCTGTGAACTCCTGACGCTTGCCTGCCAGCTCCCAGCAGCACCGGCACACAACAGAAGGCTCCAAATGTTGCTCTCACTGTCAGTGAGAGCAGCACAATCTTCTGGGGCATATGAGTACTGCTGATAGGTGGGAAGGCAACAGATGGAAAATAGGTTTAAAAGCTCTGGGGACATCCATGATGCTCCAGGGACTACAGATGGCTGGGAATGAACTCAGTAAAATCTGCAGCAAAATTATTCAGAGTCTCTTAACCATCCTAGAGTTGAAGGAGCGATTTGGCCACCTTGTAAACAATGCCCATGACAGATGGTAGAATATCTCTCTATTTAGAGGTTGCTAATAGAAGCATTAGGGCAAACCTTGAATTCTGCTAAACCACAAATTCTAAACCTGCACAAAAGATACAGAGAAGGCTACCTCAGAAGCCAAAGTGCATAAATAAAACGTACACATCTGGAGACATGAATTAGTACTTCCTTACTCTTATTTAATGTGGCTCACTAGAAGAACAAGAAATATGTAACAGCTGATTTTTAAGTGACTTTCTCTCTGCGCCACTGACCTTGATTTTGAATAGAACGTATGAATTAATACAGAACCACACTGCATTCAATCCTCTCCATCTACCTTCCCAAAGAGAGGGGAGAAAGTTCTTGAATCCTCATCTATTTAAAATTCTGCTTGTATTAAGAGAGCACAGGCAGAAGCATTAACTTCCATTGCAAGGTTTCACAGCTGGGCTACAATCTGAGGAAGACAGAAGCTGGTAGCTGAGCAGGAAACAGCACTCTAACCATCAATTGTAATGGGTTAACTTGAAGAACAGGACATCAGAAAAGTGCCAGAATTGGACTCTGAAAAAGATTTATTTCACCACATATTTCTGTAGCTGAAAACCCTCCTATTTATTTATCATAAAAAAATCAAGCAACACAAAAGAAAACGATTTCGGCACAAGCTGAATGAGTACCTGACAACTAGTTGCTGTTCCCAGAGGAAGTAAACCCTTCCTACTTGGGCTGTTATAAGAAGTTTCTAAACCCTCAAACAACAATTTCAACAACACAACAAGAATTAATGGTTATCATTAGAAAACCTAAAATGTAGTGTTTGCTAGAAGATGAGATTTCAGGACTTATTTCAAACTTTAAAGAGGATGTATTTAGATCAAGAGTTCATGCTTACAGTCCGTCTTCCTAGTCATCACTTTAACTCTTCTTTATTGTATCTGAGCACCTAATAAAGACAAATTCATCCAAAGATTATAGCCTTCTCTCTTAAGGGCGTTGCACCCAGTTTTCAGGTAGGAAGTTGAAAAACCCACTGATGAGTGACTAGCCAGAAGATCTATAATGTATTGATGCCTGGAGACTAAACCCCACTGCCTTACCTAGCAGCTGCTTTACCACATAGTGGTGAACAATGACTTAAAAAACAACTGTAGCAAAATATTATTTTCTCACATTATTTAAGCAATTTACCAGAGCAAGTAGCATAGCAAAGTATCATAAGAGTCGCCATATGATTTCATATCAAAGGTTTTCTAGCCCAGTATCCTACCTTCATCAGTAGCTGAAAATAGATATTGAGAGCTGTCACAAAAGCTGGAATATCCTTCTACCACCCTTCTTCTCAGCACATTTGCTTGTATGAACTTCCTAAATTGCATGTCAAAGCTGTGTGGAAAACCTCTGTGGGCTTTGATATATATTATGGATAAGGTATAACAAGTCAGCTGTAGAGTAAGTCTGTGCCACGTGGACAGCACTAGCTGTGCTGCCAGGTGACTTCCACACCCCGTCCATCAGAAGAGATTATCTATTTTGTTATCTGTTGAATTTCTAACGCCACCAGATTTTTCAGGGATCTGCAAGTCAAAAAAGGCTGGACGTTGCTTCTTCCGAGGTTAGGTTTTGGGCGATTCATCTTGCTGTTGCCTGTTTGTAGCTGAGAAAATTCTGCCATCTGCTGGAGAGAAGAAAATCCGCTCTGGTTCCTGCAGCTGTAACTACTCCTCCTGCATCTCATGAGCTTTTGTCTCAGTATTTCAGACCTTTTTTTTTTTTAATTTTTGAAGTTTAAGACGGTTTAATTATCCTATGTGCACAAAAATTTGTCTAAGTCATTTGTGTGCATACACATGTTAATATCTCGGGGTTAACTGTCTTTTAAATTCCCACTTCTGTTTCACAGTGTGGCAAACATAGTCTAACATCATTTGTATTAATTAGAGGTTGCATGTGGGGAAAAAAAGCTTACTTCAGCATAGTTTATTACTTCTTGAGGTATAAGGTGACTTGATGCAGTACATTTCTAAAAAGTGGGCTTTTCATGCTGACTAGAACAGAATAGAAGCAAATTAGCTCAATGGTAGCACTCCAATCCCAGTATAGGTCATTATTATCACTTTGCCATTTCCCACTAGCTTATTCCCAGGAAGCAAGAGAAGGAATTCTACCTATGCCTTTGTCTGGGAACAGAAGTGGCTTTAGTCAGCTCTTCAAATCCTGGTCAGTATTGCAGGTGAACTGACCCACTTGAGAAAAGCACTTGTCACAGCAGACAATTTTTCATACATTAGAGGCCATCTAAGACTGAAAACTAGGGGAAGCTCCTGAGCTCCATTATCAGCTGGGAGGTCTGACACCATTTTTTCTTAAAGTACACAGGAAATGCAACTCTGACCCAAGCACAACCTGTTCCTTGCAGCAAAAGGAATGTTGTGGAAGACTAACATGGGCTGGCTGTTTTGGGGGACAAGGTATCTCACCAAGAATCCATTTCTTTGGGATCCTCTTCCACAGCCAGCCTTCTTCAGGACCCCAAACCAGTACAGAACACGTGCTCATTACATATTTAAAGCATGGTAACAGTTTCTCTTTGTCTGTCTTGCCAGCCTGGTATCTGTTTCAATACAGTTCAAGTTAGCTGAAGGATAAACATATTACAGTGACACTCCTGTCTATGTGAGTGCATTCAGTGGCAGACCCTGATTCGAGGAGACAGAAGGCCCACAGCAGATCATTGAGTCCTAGGAAGTTCTCTGCAAAATGGAAGTCAAGCACACGCTGGCAGGGAATGAGTGCTCTGGGAGATTTTATTGCACAGTTACAACCTGGAGTGGTAGTTGCAAGATGTGCCTCCACTGATTTCTATTCTGTGCACTTGCAGTAATCCAGCAGTTACCATAAAACTTCTGCCTGACTCAAATGCATTGGGTGTTAGGCAGGATGTTTTCTTTTTTATAAGATACTGCTGCAGATTAGAATTTCTTTTCATTGTACAACTAGGTAAGAATATAATGCTGGAGTCTCTTGATGCTTTGCATTTTAACAGGAATAGGTTCTTCTGATCTGAAGCTACATACAGAATTGAAAAAAAGAATGCCAGAAAAACAGCTTGCACCAAAATCAGTCCCTTGGTGTGCCTAAGGTATTCTAAACAAGAACATCGTAGATTTTCTCAGGGAGTGTCAGAAAGAAATACTATAAATAATTTTAAATGCATATATGCAAGAAGATGCAGGAAAGATGTAAAAATAAAGAACAGGAAGAAGCAGAACTAATATAAGAATAAGTTAATTCTTATAATGTTTAAGTGAGGACAGAAAATCCACACTAGAATCTTGCTTGCAGACACACCTATATTACTGCAGGGAAATTATTACTTAAATTGGTTTATCTGATGTAACACCCCTATACAGACACCCACACAGATTTTATCAGCTATCTATTTGGATCATCAACTTGATAAAAATCAACATAAAACAACTTAGGGCTATATACATATTGACCTGCACTGGTATAATTGAACAATTTTTGAAAATGTCATTGAATTCTGTATATGGACGAGACTTGAAATATCTTACTGGGTAGTGCTCAAAACAGCAAAAATCCCTTTTGAGGAATCCCTTGCTAATGCCTCCATCATTCTGGAAACCAAGGTCAGAGAAAAACGCATTCCCTTTTATAGGCCTGTGAGTGAAATGATGAAGAACATCCTTGTTTTAGAGCTGTTTGTTCACTCTTGCTCCTTAGACACCTATAAACCTGAACACCACTCAGGTTTACGCATGAAGGGCTACACATCCCCAAAAACGGGGTTTGAGAGAATGTTAGTGTTTGAGAAATGCAGCCAGTCAGGAAATGAGCAAGAGAAGGGTGCCTTTGCTGGCTTGTTTCAGTGCCTGGCCACGTGCAGTCCTCACCCAGTACAATGACTTGTTTGAATCAGATCTGCTGCCTGAACACAGCACAGGGAATGCACCGGCGCTGGGGATTAGCAGTGAGCAACAGTAAGGAAACAATAATGCCTTCAAAGATAAAAACAGGGATAATTTTAAAGGTAGCAGATGCTAGTAAAACATTCAGACACTGAAAATGTTCATTCCATTTCCAAATCGTGTTAAGGTCACCACCATGAGAAATCTGTAAATATTTTTAATCAGAAAAAAAACCCTGCGCCCATCAATAGAAATGAGAATTCGCTCACCTGAACCCGCCCTTACCAAATCGGCACCTGCCTCCCACAGCCACTCAGTTTAGTCATGCTCCAGCTACAGATGTCTTCATCTCACCTATGAGTTCTTTTTCTCACAAATCCTAAGGGTTTCTGTTCACCATATTTTTTTCCTATAGCCTTTTCTCTTTCAGACTGCCTCCTCTCACATTGCTTGCTCTCTGTAGCTGAGACAATTTTGCGTACTCCCCTCATCTGGTGTCTTGCCCCCCATTTCACCCTCTCAAGTAAAATCTTCCTTGAACAAAACTCAACCTATAGCACAACTAGTATGCTTTTAATGTGATTTATTACAGACATGATTGTAGAAATCTCAGCCAAAACCCAAAATACTTAACAAGCATCATGAAAATAGCTTCCTATTGCCAGCAACAGAGTAAGAAGCTGTGAATTCTTTTTTTCTGACTGTTTGTTATTTATAGTAAGCAGGCAAGCACAGGGGTGACTGCAAGTGACTCCCGGCCAAACAGAATGATGGTGAGATTTGCCAGGATGTGAACCTGTCATCACTCTCTCTCACTGTAAAGCACAGAAAAACAGGGAATGAGGATTTTCTCCCTGGTACCCCAGGCTTTTGAATAGCCCCTTCTCTACCTCAATAAAAGTACAGAATGAAGCGGGCATTTCTTCCTGCAACAGTGTGCTAGCAGAATGATGAGGCATTGGTCTTCCTGAGCGCTGAAAATCTTGTGCTCTTTGGCAAACTCCTTGTTGTTTGAGATGAATTTCCCTGCCACCTCCTAATGAGTTAAAAAGCCCAAGATACTGAAAGAAATAGCAGGCAGATGGTGCTAGTGATTTATGCATTGTCGGGCAGAGAGGCTGAGTGAGAGTGTTTACAGGAGCCATCTGCATCTTTGTACACTGATCCTACGGTCCATTCATTATATTTGGGCTTGACACCAGCAGGAGGAGCCTTCAGTACACAGGCGGCTGTGAACTACAGCGGACACGTACTAAGATGAGTTGTAATGAAGATTTTGAGCTCCCTGGGAAGAGTAGCTTACCTCAGTCTTGCTGAGGAAGGACGCTCCAGCTGGAGGTACCCCAAGGCATCACTCACAGACTTGGCAGCCTTGTCAGGGTAAAGTTTTCTGCTGTTTGAGAAACAGCCATAAATCCTGACAGGCTTATTATTTGTAACTTGGGTCAAATCCTTTGACTTTCTACTTCAATATTTCAATCTATGAAAAAAAGAGAATACTTTACTTAGCTCTTAGAGATAGTGTGAGGACATTTCTATATTATTATATTGCTGCTAAATGCACTCTACAGTGAAAAACAATGCATATTGCTTCTGAAAGGCCACCAGCCCATGTTTTGGGACATAGAAAAGGTTTCAAAACTGTTTTTCCTATGCACAGTAGAGATGGGTCCAAATTGTAGTAATTCAGATAAGATTCACACTGTACCAAAACATTGGACTTAGTTGTTTAGACTTGGAGTTCAAGGTCAGGTCTATCTACATAACAGGATGCTGACCATGAAGGACAAATCCCATGGCTTTCAGATAAAGGTAAAATCCTGGCCCCATGGAATTTAATCAGAAGTTTTACAGGGCTCCTATTTTAGCACTTGAGGATGGAAAGTTTTGACATCTTTTTGTTATCCCTCAGCCCCTGGTTCGTGGATCTGGGTAAGCATTATCACGTTTGGGACTTAAACCAGCAAGGGGACTATTGGAGGGTATCCCTTCAGGTCTTGAAAACTACAGGCTGGAAAACACTGAAACAAATGTGGAAATTTATCAGAGAGACAATTTGTCCCATAATTCAAAGGAAGGGCCCAGAAGTAAGGCACATCTTCATTAATGCAGACAAATATTCTTGAAAAATTCTGAGCAAGCTGGGACAGTCCTGGCATTGAGGAAATGAGAAAATACAAACACTGTGGCATTAAGGCACTGTGGCATTAAGGCATTGTGGCATTGAAATACCAACTTAGCAAGGGGAAAAATTACCCCACACCAAACCCTGAATAACACCCTAAGAATATACTTTTGGGAAAAATATTTCTGAGACTGCCCTTCACCTAAGGTCTCTGCAAATACAGCAATAGAAGGAAAAAACTTTGTGCCTCTGAGGCTTTAGATTCAGCCTACTGAAAAAGGCAAGACATTTTCACAACCCGTCACCATCCTCACAGGCTGGTATCACAACTAATGTGTGCAGCAGTACATGATTTGCAGAGATAGAAAAAAAACACGTACATGAGAACTTTCTCTCCTTCTCAAGAAAAAACTTAGACTTCTGGGGACAAAAATAACTTAGCTACCACTTGATTATATTATTGTTCACAAGTGTTTGCACTAGCAGGGATGGAGTACCTGGAAGTATTTTGCCTTTGTTTTGGTTTTCACCACATAGGGCCATACATTGCAGATAGGTTTAGTAAGAGGCAGTCTCTCCCCATCAATAGGCTGATGGCTGCTTTTACTAGACACAAAAATTGTATCAGATGGAAGACAGGGGAGGGTATTTAGAGGCAAAACCAAGCAATTGCACCTACATCTGGTTTGGATTTAATCAGTAGCATTTTAGAATTTTTCAGTTTAAAATAGTTTAAAAGCAACATTTTCTTTCTAGAATTTTTTGCATGTATATGAATAGTGGTATTAACAATTCTACAGCCTGCCTAGCCATTTTTGCACTACCAGAGAAAACCATGGACTTACCAGAAAAGGTGTTTAAGACCTCTGTTACGGCTGGGGATGTCATGTAAAATGTTGGGGATAGGCAGCCCCCGAGAGGCCTGAAGGGAAGGAGTTGCGGAGGGGAGTGGCAGAGAGCAGTCATCACACAATCAAACACTGCCTCCCGCTGGGGTGACTATGCATGATCTGCAGTGAAATAGGAGACTAGGATGGAAGCAGGTGAAGTGTTTGGCCAAAGCAGAGTCTGAGGAAGCAAAGGTGTCTCTTAAAGTGTTTAATTATGTTCTCTCTTTTTTTTCACCCAGTACCTGAATCAGTGATCAGTAGCTGGTCCTAACTGGGAGTAAATAAAGTAAAAATTTCCTGAGTTAAGAGTGTTTCACCTGAAACAGGAAAAAGAAAAAGAAACCAACAACAAGTTATCCCCAATCCTTGTGACTCCAGGAAATTCAAAGTTGCTTCCCCCCACTTTTTTATTAATCCTAGCAATGGGCTGGTTTCTCAGAGGCTCACAGGCTGGGTACCTGCCAGCAGATACCCTCCCACCTCCCACTGGTGCAGCCCTGCCCTTCTCTGACCTGCTGCACCTAAACTCTCTCTTTTCATCTCATTTGCTTTCAGGTCTCAAGACTCTCAAGACCACATTTTTTCTCCTGTTCCTGTTCATATGCCTCCCTCTGCTGTTTGTTTTTTTTATTCTAGACTTCACAGTTGTATCATTTGTATCAAGTACAGCAGTTCAGAACACATTCTCCCAACAAGCAGTGCTTCCCTGAAGGGCGCTGGGGAAGGAGCAGGTGGTTTAATCATATTCACAGCTATACTATAATGAATATAATGATTGACTTAACAGAACCCTACCCATGAAGGCAGGATTGAATTCAGAATCACTACAATTTATTAGAAGTAATCATCTAGGTTTAGACTCAGCCATTTTTAGTAATGAGAATAATTATTTAATAGAGGTATTTGCTAAGTTAAAACTTTTATGAAAAAAATAAAACCTTGAAACTATGTTTTTCAGTTTTCAGGATGCAATAAGCTTGAATCTACGCTCATTCCCTCTGGAGAAACTCATTTGGAAGAGGTAGATTCATTTCTGTAGTATAAAAGTACCATGGAGAAGAATCAGGTCAGAAATACACAGTGGAGAATAATGTAATAAAGTGTCCAATTGCAGTGGTTTTTTCACTCATATGTGTTCATGGTTACTGAGGAAAACACACTGTGTGAATGCTTTCCATCAGCAAATAAATGCTGTGGACTGGCCAGACTTCATGAAGTTACCTTTACACAGGCAAACATAGAGGAAAAACCAGTAAAACTATCACTAGCAGAGAACTTGCACATTTATTTCAATCAAGTGCATGGAATTAAGGATACTATTCTATTACCTTTTACCATTTGCTAAAACCCACAGGAGCCACTGTCAACATTTCCATTTTCCAAACCAAAAAAATTAAAATTCAATATATCTTATTTTTCCACTTTACAGATGTTGTATGTAGATTGTATCTTTGTACTTACTAAGGTCTTACCAAATTTAAAATATATCACACTGACTTTGTCCCATTCAGAAAATTCCTCGGGTAGAGAAAAAGAGGGTAATTCCACAAGATTTGTTCTGATTTATTAATGCCAGCTCTTGCTTATTACCTTGCTATCTTCTAGGGGTTACACATAGATAACTTATTCTGGGCTATTTCTAGGAAGGAAAAAGGGGCTAAGTGTATTTTCCTTGATTGTTTTCTTCTCCTCTTCCATCCTTTCAATGGTGGCCACTATGATTTTCATTTCACAGGCTTCTAGAATTTCCCTCATCCTTAATAACATATATTCTCTTCTGCAAATAAATGGAGGGGTCAGGACTCAGGCTGTTGCTCATGGACAAATTTCATGACAACTGTACACACACAAATAAAACCTAAAAGGAAAAGACAGCTCAGATATTTCCTGAGACAGAAATGCAGACCCATCTAGGCAACTTCCAACTAGATTTGCAGACAGCAAGGCTACAAGCAGAGAGGAATGACAAGAAGTTTCCTGTAGCTGGGGCAGTGGCGAGCATACACATCATATTTCATTTGTGATGTTTACATCTATAAACATAGCTCTCAGCACATCAAGATCAGCCTGTCAAGGACCAGATGTGAAACACTGGCCTTTTATATTAAGAAGATAAGAAAAACATGATGAAGAATTCAAAATGGAATTGCATGACATGGAAAGGACCTAAAAAACACATGGAGTGTGTTACTTTTACAGAGTTTTCTCTGCATCAGGCTTTCTTACGATATAAACAGTGTCAGATAACAGGAGCTGTGTGGTACAGAGCTGAAAGAGAGAAAATTTACTGGGTTGCCTTTCCCTGATTAGAAAATGTTTCATAAGCTTCTAACAGGTTGGAGACCATGTAATCACAACACACATTTGCAGAGGTGGATGAAGTCTTGATTCAATTGCCCTACTGCTAAATAAAAATCCGAACAAGACTCTGAGAGATGTCTGTGCTTGACACTGAATTAATGAATGCTTGTCTGTGAGAGGAAATCAAATGTGACAGTACACTTTCTTTGACAAAATCCCCCAAGCACTGACTATGTAACTAGCCTGAACAGTGAATATATAAGTTTTGTTTTCAGTAATGATGCACTAGAGACCAAGCATTTACAAGCTAAGTGAACTTAGATATCTGCCAAGAAAATGAAGGAACTGAGACATGATCAACACTGCTTAAGGTTAAGATGAGGCCTGGAAATAGAATACGTTTTGTGAATTATGCATTAAGGACATAAAATAGAAAGACAGAAAACCCACATATATTAAGGGTATGAATCAAGCTGGCAGTCAAGGGTCAGGGGGGAGGCTTACGGCAAGACAGCATCTGCTAAGGACCAATTGCAGCTGTTGCTTCAACTGAGGCATCAATCTCAACAGCCAGTCACAGGGGGACCATATTGGTACCTGTCATGGTCCAGTTGAATGGGCTTGCTTAGCCAGCAATCCAAAATAGGTCTGACAAAAGGGAGGGCCTGGGCTTACTCTGAATTAAATGAACTTCCTTTTTCCAAATTTAGGCTATAGAATGGTAAAAAAAAAAAGAGGTGCAAGAATTGTTCCAGGGAACAAAAAGGCTCACAAAAGGCGACAGAGAAGAGAGCCTTGATAATAAACCTGTAATGGAGGGACCAGCAGATATTGCCCACTGACTTGACAAGGGAACAGAGAGAAGCTTCACAGCTATGGAGGTCTCTTCCTCCTCCCACAAGTAGGTTCTGTCCTTTTGAAAGACAAGTTTATGACTTTAAGTATACTTATTCCATTCTGTAACTGAGGAAAACACAACACATCTGCAAGAAATTCTGGACAAAAAGTTTCAGCGTGGAGCATCCTGATATTAATGTGTGCATGTCTTCCTTCCTTCCTGAAAAAATTGGCATGTAGTAAAGGAATTGTGCCAATGCATTATCCCCAGCCAGCATCTTGGCCCCATGCAACTGCTCACTCACACACCCCACATCCCTTCCACGGGATGGGGAGAGAATCCAAAAGGTGAAAATGGGAAAACTTGTGGGTTGAGATAAAGAGACTTCAATAGAGAAAACAAAAGCCATACATATAAGCAAAGCAAAATAAGGAATTCATTCCCTACTTCCCAGCAGCAGGCAGAAAGAACTGACACTCCGTACAGTGTGAATGTTTCACGTCCTTCACGTTTACCATTTAGTGGATGGGTTGATGCATGGCTGTTTTCTGTTTCTTCACAACACCAAAACTAATACAAAGAGTCCTGAGAAAACTGACTGCCAAGGTGTGTAAGCTAAGTGGCAGGTGAAAGAGATGCGTTAGGTGTCCTTGTTGGAAGCACTCCCTCTCAACAGGATTGTTGGATTAAAATCCTACCGATACAGCTAAATATAATCCTATCAAGATCAGTTCACTGTACAGGAGAAATGTGAAGTTCTCTACACAAATGTTGGAGGCCAAAAACAGACACATGGTGGGAAGGAGCTTCTCCAAGACAGAAGAAGAGCTGATACAGCAGATATTTAAAGAGGACTTGTCAGACAAGAGCATACTGAAAACTGAAGAAATGACAAACCAGATCAAGGCTAAGAATACTTGAACTGGTGATGCAAAAGAATAAAAATATACGAGTACTTGAAAAATGCCTGAGTTGAATTAAAAATCCTGTAACATCATGTCCTAAATAACTAAATATAATGCAGTAAATCAGGACTGACATATCTCATAGAGACAAGCTTAGATCTAAAGGAGGGAGGAACATTCTGCAGTGCCAAGGCCTGTGACAGAATGAATAGTTCTGCATCTAATAAAATAAAAATGTGATCTAACAATGGAAAACCTAGTTTGACTTCTTATATGTTACCCCCATGAATGACTGGGGTAAATGATGGATTACTGTAGCAAAAGTAATTTCCTAAGGATAGCAATCATAACTGTGAAGAAATTGAAGACAGTGAGAATGACTGTGCTGTAAATAGATACTTCAGATACCTGCCATACAGCTTTTAGAATCAAAGTGGAAATATTTTAATCTTATTTTTAATTAGCATAAACGTGCTGACTTTAAATTAGAGACTTAAATCACTAGCAATGTCAGTAGTTCTAAAACTTCAAACCAACAGTTCTAAACAAACTGTGCATTACCAAACTTAATGATTAAAAGGCTACTACTAAACATTGCTTCCTATCACGTACAATGTACTTACCACTCAATAATAATCCTTTCTAATTTTAATTAAAATTCTAATTTCACTAATGTCAGAATGCAGATAATTGCTCCAAAGCATGAAGCCATGCAGTGAGGCCACAAGAGCTCAAAGGCCACAGAGGTGATGGCTCTATCAGCAGCCCTAAGGCTCTCCCACAAATGAGGGACCCAAAACTGAGCTTCATTCCATCAGAACAGGCTAAAACCACTCTAAGTGAGCATTTACCTATGAAGTTTTCCCTTCTCTGCCAAAACCCTGCTTTTTAATTAAAACCAAGTTTCATTAATTAGAACGAATGTCCCAATTTTAACTTTTACTAAAAATGTTTTTCTAAAGCTGAGAACAAAAACCTCTGTTCTTTTTGACAGATGTTGGAAGCTGGAACTTCTAGGAAGAGCCAGGAAGACAGCTTCCCTGAAAACACAAAACTGCTGTATTTTCCCTCTTAATATTTTAATACAGCATGTCTGGTTTTTTTGGGTTTTTGTTTGTTTGTTTGTTTCTGGATTTGTTGATTTTTCTCATATTGTCAGGGTTCTGTACACCTGTAGATGTAGCAGGAAACTACTACCCACTTCAGAGAAACAAAAAAATAAAGTGACTGTGTGCAGAAGTCTTCCTTGCCAGGACTGCAGAATTCTCACTTTACTTCAGACTCTGCTGTTGCTTTTAGTCTTTCTCTGTTTTCCTTTACCAGTAAAGCCCGATGTGGCGTGTGTTAACACTAGATAGTAAGACAGCACCCAGCAGGATTACAATGAATATCCTCTAGCAACTCTGCAAGTATGTTATCTGAGAATAATGCAAATTTTCTTATCTTCTTTTTGAACAGAGCTTGTTTGTGTTCCTATAGCGTCTACCAGCCCATATCATGTGCATGTCATAATCAGAGATATGCAAAACCACAAAACAAAACATTCTGCCTTCTTGTTGCTCACCTTCAACTCTGAAGTATTTTATCTTGCTGTCTGAGAACAGATGCATGTGGGAACTAACCCTGAGATGGTGGCACTGCCAAAAGCTCCCACACTCCAGGTGGAAGTTGTTGTTCCTGTGGCTCAGCTTCGTGTCTAGCACACAGCCCTTCTGTCACCATTTCACCCCTCCTTTCGCAAGAGTTGAGTCAGGAAGGAGCAGCTGTGGGTAGCTGAGGTGAACAGTTTGATTCAATGTATTACTGCAAATTTTATCCTGTAAGGAAAAAAGGGACCAGATGAACTCTTTGTGGTCCTGAATTGCACTAATGGCTCTAAGCAGCCTCATCTGCAGCTTCTACTTATACCTATAGGCCCACAAGCACAGCCCTGGGCCCTCAGTCTTTACTTGAGCTATGTTAGAAGAGTATTAAGTCTGTGCTACAGTAAGCCTGGATCCAAGCTTCGCCCTGGGGCCTGACTTCCTGGCTTGATGTCAGCCTTGGTCTCATCACCTCGGTGGTTGCTGGACCTCATTCTAAATACAACTGAGGGATTTTGCTCCTGGCTTCACCTTGCATCTCTCTCTTCATTGTGATATTGCCTTATGATCTGGACTTCTGGCTGACTGTGACTGTCTCTAGGGCTGTCTTGCTCAACTGAATGTGAGAGTGGGTCCTGCACAGTGAGGTACCTGCGCTGATAGGTATGTTACAAATTTTGGCTCCCCACTCACCTTTCCCTTAGGGATCAGTCCTGTCCTTGCCATTCCCTAACAACCTCAAACATTAGATCCCCCTTCTAAGTCACTTGAATCCCTGCTATTTAAAATGTGTTGGAAATATGCCTTAAATAAAAACCTACGTCAAAGATGGAACAGAGCTTCTCCCCTTTTATGGAGCAGTTTCCACATCCTTTTTCTGACCCTCATATTAACAGGATTGGCAGTTGTGGTGTTTCTACAGGAAAAAAAACCAGATAATTATTTTATTCTGCTAGCTGTGGGCTTGTTTATTCCTGGTCATAGATGTATACAGTGCAGGCAAATGCTTTCCCTAGCCCAGAGCATCCAGGTCTGGGATCTCCAACATAAGAAGGATCTGGACCTGCTGAAAAAAGTCCAGAGGAACGCCATGAAGAGGATCAGAGATATGGAGCACATCTCTTATGAGGCTGTGAGAGTTGGGGCTGTTCAGCATAGAGAAGAGAAGGCTCCTGGGAGACTTTAAAGGACGTTCCAGTACCTAAAGGGGACCAACAAGAAAGCTGGGAGAAGACTTTTTGAAAGAGCATTTAGTGATAGGATAAAGGGGAATGGATTTAAACTGAATGAGGGCAGAATCAGACTAGATATAAAGCAGAAATGCCTTACAGTGCAGGGTGGTAAAACACTGGAACAGATTGTCCAGAGAGGGGGCTGATGTCTCATCCAAGCACTCAAGGCCACATTGGATGAGGCTGTGAGCAACCTGGTCTAGGTGGAAGTATCCCTGCACTTGGCAGGGGGCTTGGACTAGAGGACCTTTAAAAGTCCTTTTCAACCCAAACCATTCTATGATTCTCTGTATTTGTGGTGATAGTTAAGTAATTTTTCCATTAAATAGTCCCAAGGAGTGAGATGCAAACTCTCACTACTCATCAATTCTCTGTGTCCTCAAATCTAAAGCTGTGATACTAAAGTATCATTTCACCCCCATTTTCCCCAACAGATCCTTTAATGAAAAATATCTGAGACATAATTCAGCATTGTGCAACCCATGAAAGAATCAGCACGGATATGATTCAGTGTAAGCGCTGTGAGGAGAGGGCTGAGTTCTCCATAAACTCTTGCTACTCTGGTGTGCTGCCAGCCCCTCCTTCTATCTCAGACAAGCATACAAGAACTTTATAAAGCTAGGAAAGCACTCTGAGGAATAAGTAAAAAAAGTTTACCTACAGGAGAAACAAAAGCATTGTGTGGATTCACTTGGCACAGTCATTCAGCTGCACGCAACAGCCTGATATCACATACTTTGTATATCTGAAACTGTGACCCTTCCATGGGTGTTTAGCATGACTTGAAGAACTCCATGTTTTTTATGGAGCTCTCAAAGTGTTAAAGTGTGAAATATGGTGTCCTTGAAAATAGCTTTTGAAGCTCTGCTCTGTCACAAGGCAAGACATAAATGAGTCATGAACTGCACACATGCGCAGGACTGCTTCCCAAAGCTAGACTCAGTCTGTTCTGTATACTGCAGCCACCCTTGTGAATTAAAGCTCCACAGTAAGAAAGTCTGGGTGAGTAGCTCTTGTCAAAGTGAATTATCTCATTCCAGAGCCCTCCTTTGGGAAGAAGTATTGTTTAATTATAAAAAGCTTTGTAGAAAGAAACTTCAATTTTGTTTTCCTCATTAGACATGTTCTCTGTATTATTCAACATTTTATACCTCATTGCTGAGAAGACAAAGCAATCTTCCACAGCCAGGAATATACATATATCTTTCTACAGAAGCATTCAAAAGTACTGAGGAAAGAATAGTCAGCCTTTTAATTAACTCTGATTCCAAGGAACAGAATGAAAAGATTGTGAGTGGAACATTAGCCCAAGATAATGGACTCCTAGTGACACTGCTACTATAATTAAGATATAGAAGATGATTTTATGAAAATTGAACAGAGCAAAAAGACTTATTTTTGGAGTTGGAAACATTAATCCTGTGTCAACTTTTCTGCGTCATTCGTTGGGGGTCAGCGCTGAAGGTGCCAGATATCTTCTGAATGTACTGACAGTACTTTCCCTTGAAATAAGGGAAGATGCTCTGCATTTTGCAGCTGTTTTCAGTACTGTCAAATGGCACGTACTGAAAGTTGGTACTGTACTGGCAGGTACTGTACAACGTGAGGTACACGCTGACGTTACTTGAAATACAGTAATGTATGTAAGTTTCTCATGGTGGTTCTTATTACCGAGGATGTGTTCAAAAGTGCTAGGAGAAGAGGAGGCTCAGAGGTAATATTATTGCTCTCTACAACCCCCTGGAAGGAGGCTGTATCCAGGCGAGGGTCAGTCTCTTCTCCCAGGCAGCCAGCAACAAGACAAGAGGACACAGCCTTAAGCTGCAGCAGAAAAGGTTTAAGTTGGACATTAGGAAGGATTTCTTCATAGGAAGGGTGATTAGCCATAGGAGTGGGCTGGCCAGGGAGGTGGTGGAGCCACCGTCCGTCCCTGGAGGTGTTTAAGGAAAGACTAGATGTGGCACTTAGTGCCATGGTTTCACTGACATGGTGGTGTTGGGTCACAGGTTGGATTCAGATCTCAGATGATCTCAGAGGTCTTTTCCAACGTAATTGATTCTGTGATTCTGAGAAGTCACATTTTGAGGTGATTAAAAAAAAAAAAAAAAGCAATGCTGGGTTCCTGTTCATCTGAGACCACGTCTTTCAGTTTTGCGGGCATGCTTCAGACCGCATTTTATTTCCATTGTTACTACTTATCCGCTGCCTAAGGTATCCCTAAGGTAACAGCACGCCGGGTGATGTTACAGCGCTGCCGTGCCACCTATGCCCGTACTTGTCGCTGCATTCTGCGCAGCTCGCGGTTCCCACTGGCAGGCCTGGCGCCGCTTGGCAGAGAGGGGATTTCTCCCGGCAGCTCCAGGGCCCCATCCCGGCGCTGCGGCGGCTCCCGCCGCCCGCCCACGCGCAGCTCCCGCGGGGCGGGGCCGCCGCCGCC
>WEKY01051257.1:92956-103596 GCA_013390045.1 Picathartes gymnocephalus
ACGGCCCCGCGGAGCCGGGGCGCAGGCGGGGGCTCCGGAGCCACGGGCCGGCTGGTGCCGGTTGCCGTGCGCGCTCCCCGGGCCCGCCCGCCAGCCGGCCGCCGTTGGAACCGGTCGCGTTAAGTGCAGTTAAAATGTAGCTCCTGTGACTGCCGGTAACCTCTTTCCCCTCGCACTGGGAAAATAATCTTGCGCTGTAGCCGTGCCCGGGGGAGCGAAACCTAGTTACTGTCCCCAGTCCCGTGGCGCTGCCAGCCGCGCTTCTGCATCTATTAGCAGGCCTTGCAAATGGCTCACTTCGTAAAGAGCCTGGGCTCCAAGGGGGTTATGCTCAACGAACTCGGTGATCGTTCAGATGAGGTTGCTTGAAACGGTAGTCTTCACAAGTTGTGCGCTGTAGAATTCTTTTCCTGAAAGGACGAAAGCCATCAATTCAGTGCATCACTGAAGATGTTTCTGGTGTGTTTAATGCTGCCACCGTCCAAACAAAGCAGAGTTCTTGGGACTGAGATCAGGATACCTGTTAAAAAGAATTGGTTTTCATCTGGCAACTTTCATAACTTCTGTCATTTTAGCTTAATCATAGGAAATATAAATCTGTTTGATCTGGTAAGTGTTAATGCAGTGGGGGCCCTGCTAATGCTTGTTAATTATCAACCTCAGTTTTGAAGTGTTCAAAAGACAGGAGTTAGTACTGAGTTGTTAGCCCACAGTGAACATGATGGGTGGTAACAGAACTGTCTGAGAAGCAGTGCTTTCCACTTGTCTTTGTCAGGTCTGTTGTTTGGTGAGTGAGAGTTTAGAGTTGATACAATTCTGATTTTAAATGATGCAGAAAATATGAGGAGCAAAGAACATAATTGCATTGTTGACTGTCAAGTAACTGTAGAAGGGACTGGTGAAATTTTCTGTTTTGTTTTAGAATTCCCTGCAAACTTCTGAGGTCATTTGTTGTTTTAGCCATGTACTAGTTTTTAGTCAAAACTCCTGAACTTTGAAGTAGTTCGTTTTGTGATTATGCAACTTTCCAAAACCTGACCACAGAGTCCTCCTTTCCAGATGCTGCTTTGGTGTGTTTGCTTCAGAATTGAAACTATTTGGGGAAAAAAAGAGATGTGTGATTGTGGTCACTTGTGGACCCTTTGGCTTCTCTTTATTTCAATTTTTTTTTTTTAATGTAGAGTTGTGAAGATCATAGAATCATTTAGCTTGGAAAAGACCCTAAAAATCATGTTGTAAGTAAATCAACATTTTCGAGGCTGATGTAGCTTAGACCTAGCAAAAAAGAATCCTTTTTCTACTTTAATAATGAGTCAGGGAAAGAGCTCTTTTTAAACACACTGCTTTGTCAAATGAGTTAAAAAATATGACTTTTTACTAAGGGCCATCCAGCTCATATTTCTGCTGCGTTTCTCCAGAGTACCTCAAACTCTGTTCTGCAAATGCTTGTTGATGTTTGTTAACTTTTACAACACAGGAGTTTTCTGATATTGCAGGAAAAAATGTTGGACTCGTACATTTTTTATGGGAAGCTGAATTGGGACAGAAAGTCAGACTTCTGTGCTCCTGTTCTTTTAATAGTGCTTACTGTATTATCTCAAGTTTTGCTTCAAAGAGAAATAAAATGCAGAAATGAAAGGAAAATACTTTTGGGGGAAGGGAAGTTTACTGAAGATTGCTCATTTTTAGATTGCCTTTTCTTAAATTCTGTTGAAGTGATCGAGAAGGGTCTGAGGCAGTGCTGCACTTGCCCATTTTCTTTTGTCTGATCTGCTGTTACTTTCAAGTAAAGTAACTGTGTATACTTCAAGTATATATTCAAGTGAAGAAACTTTGTATTCTGTGAAGTTGTGTTCCAGCCTCCTCTCTGTCCAGTAAATGTTTGTATAGAACACTCAGCCAAGTTTTAATGAACTGTGTCGAGTCAGTTATTAGGCTTTCATCTCTTCACTGATTACTGTTTTACCACCTGCTTCCCCACTGCATTTCCCACAAATTCTGTTTCCTGAAGCATGCAGGAGAGTTTTATAAGGGCCTTTTCTTCCTGCTCCCTTCCTGTGCTCTGTTAATTCCCCTTGCTTAGGCTGCCTGTCAGATAACTTATCTCTTAGTTTCTTGGTCTTCTGCTGCAGAACAGAAGATAAATTTGTTGGAGGACTTACATGATATCACATACTTAAAACTTCCTGACGGGCCAAGCAATGTCGTTTGTTTTAGTTCTGTTTGTTTCTTTTTAATGAACACACATCAAGCTCTACATTACTCAAATTTATGATTAAACACAGAAGAACAATTTTTATTGTTCCACAAAATGGAGAATTGTGAAGGAAAACAGAAAAAGACCTTCAGTGAAGAAATAGTGATAGCTGTAGAAAACAGCATAGTCTTACTCCCTACAGGTGTGGGTTTTTCTCCAGTCTATGCAATGTAATTAAAATAGTACAGACACAGAAGTTGATGGTCCTATTCTCCAAACTGTCATGTGAACATCTTGGTCAGGTAAATTGTGTTTCGTAATAGACTACACTGTTAATGAAGATCTTGCTTCTACGGCAGATGTACAATTGGAAAGCGGCGGAGCAGTAGCAGAAAGCTTTTTGAGGGAGGTATTTGTGTAGTCAGTGTTTTCACAGGAAGAATGAAGCAGCATAGTTCGTTGCCTAGGCTGTTTTGGTGGATTGGTGAGGAAGTTAAAAATAGTACTTCTAAGTGTCAAATGATTCTTTAGATGATTTCCTGAGTGAACTGCCTTTACTGTTTGGCTTTCTTTTTTCCCCCCTCAGTATTCTGATGTGGTCATAATGATGTTGAATTAGTTAATCTTTTCTGTTTTATTAGACAGCAGTTACAATCAGCTTCTATTAGAACAGCTGGTTGATGCTAATATAGTTCACAAATACATATCATTTAAGACCAAAGAAATGATGGGCACAGTCTTAGTCATTTGTTTTAAAAAAAACAGCCCAACGAAAAAACCAAAAACAACAAAAAATGTTTTTCCCAAAGCCTTTGATTCATTTTAGAGGACTGTCTCTGAATTTTGCCTGAGTGATTTCTTTTGCTGTTCTCTTGTCTTTTGGGTAAAGTTGATAACCTCTGTGTTTAGCTTCAGCTGGTCAATAGTTCCCTTGCTTCCCTCTGCTGCCTACAGCTCTCCCACGAATACAAAGTGGAAAGTCATGCTCTGAGTTCAAAGCTGGAGCAATGTGAAGGGCTTTGTAAGGCTCTTGCTTCTCTTGAGAATATGTGAACAAATATTGAGACCAGTGTGACTTGCACAAGTTTTCTAGGTTTTAGAAGGTCTAGTAACCAGAAATTAGAAAAAATGAGTTACATGATAACTAGTAGAAGAGATATATCGTTGCTGCCTTGTAGATTAATTTGGACCCTGAACTTAAAGAATCTGCATTGTTTTGGGGATGTTTTTATAAATTAGCTTCTGATCTAGGAGGTGGTTTCTCAGCCTAGGAAACTCCATCACTTTAGATGCCGTAGAAGCAGCTCTGTGTAGCTTTGTCTTAAAACATATGCTTGTCCAGCTTGTGGGAACAGCAAATTGTGTGCTTTTCTGGTAATTTGTCTCATTTTGGTTATTTCATACTGTGGTAGAGAGACTTGGTGAAGCTTGGTGTTCTGAGGACTGACACTGGCTTTTAAAAGGAAGGCCAGTATTGAATGTTGAATTCTATAAATGCAGCAAGAGAAGTTTGGGAAACAGTGCTTATAATAGGCCACAGATTAGTAGCAGACATGTTAGAAGTGTTTTATTCAGAGTAATTGGTTCTGGATTGTGCACATTTGAAATCTAGAGCAGTATTTTGCTATATTTGTTATAAAACAGTGTTTAATCCCATCTGTACTCTGCAAGAAGGAAATCTGTTGCAGATGTAACGCGTATAGTAGCATAAGAAGCTTCTTGAGAACAGCTAAAACTGTTTGACAGATGGTAAGAGGCATTTGGGAAGTAAGATTTTCACTTTGAGGAAGAAGCTTGGACTTCTGATGCTAGGAGAGGAATAAATAAACCTCATTTTCTTCAAACTCTTAATTGTGGATATGGGGTTTTATCTCAGCTTGTTCCCTCAGCACAGGGTACAGCACTTACCATACATCCACTGAAAATGCTGCATCTGCCTCTAGAAGTTCTTAAGGTTACATTGACTTTGACACAATATGGGAATGTGTGCATATGATCTTCCTTTTTTTAAAACTTTATTTAACCATTCATTTGGCCATTTGAAAATTTTCTCATTGCATCTAAGCTTGAGCTAGTTCATATGCTATCTGTATGTGCAGACGTTTTCCAGTGTGTTATCCTGTCACCCAGTGCTTGTGTTCCAGTACTGCAGGAGCTAAGTATGACTATTCAGTTGAGATAAGGAAAAGCTGCATGTTTCCTTCCAGAGTTATCTTTTTCTTTCCTGGAAACAGAAGCCATGGTAATTTGAAGGTTATTTCAAAAGACCAGTGAGTTTCTTTTGAATAGGCTTGGACTTGGAAGTGCAGGTATAATACTGGTCATTTAAACATGTGGAAAAAAATTGAGTGTTCTTGCTCAACTTAGGGTAGCATGCATGTCATAGGGAGGATTTTTTGGTTAACAGTTTTAGCTATTTAAGGAATTACACATCAAATAAGTGGGTTTTTTTAGAATTCACATGTTTAAAGCTGATAGTAAGCAGGTGGTCTAGTAAACCAAGTTGGGTACTTGACTGTGGCTTGGGCATTATTTATCTACTCCTAAGCATTCCCAAGGTTTAATAAATTAAAGGGTACTTTTCACCTCTCATTCAACCCCAAAGTGATGAATAACACCCATGAATGGTTTACGGGACTCTTCAAGTAGCAGAAGCATAATTCCAAACCTGACTTTGTCTCATGTACAGTAGGTCCTTTTTTACTACCTAAGAGGGCCACATCTCAGTGGTTGGCGTATTTTTCCTCAAAAATGTCTTTAGATGTTGTATTTCTTACAGATGGTTTGGAGAGTTAAGACAAACAATTTATGACTTATAACTGGATGGTGATACTTAGAGTCATATTGTTGATACAAGATTTATGAATGTAAATTATAGATTTAGTTGGTGTCAAGTTCACGAATTATAAAAGATTCCTGGCTTTATTCTAAAGGTGAAATGTGACTTATTTAAGATTCATGAAACACTTGGCCAGGTACACAGCAAGTTCATTTGCTTGAAATTTCATGTGGATTTTTTTTTTTCCTAATTACTTCTAAGATGTGTAGTAAAAAGTATCCTTTATGGGGAAAGTGAATACTTTTTTTTAGGTAAAATATGGATGACATTTGCTTAAATATTGCATTGACCTAATTTTTTAGTAATATATTCATATTTTATGGTGTTGCAATCTTTGCAGGTTTTAAAAAGAAGTGTGGTAATGCTGTAAATCTGTGAAGAGATACTCCTTAAATGGCACTGAATTGAGAAACTTGAAATATTAGTTTTCCCTGCTCTGGTTGCAGTGTAGTAGAAAAGATTACTTGGTATGAGGATACATGGTGATGGATATAAGCTCTTTTCAGCACTAAATAACGTATTTTTTCTTTGTTCTTGCATATTTAGTTCTGATGTAAATAGCTGCTTATGGGTCACTGTTTTCTCTTTGAAGCAGGCATAGCATAGTTTTTTCTGCAGGGAAGGAAAATACTGTAGAGTTTATGACTGGAGTTAGGGAAAAATACTGTTCACAGCCACATGACACTTCCAGAATAAATCCCAAGTTTGCCACCCCCTGTGCAAGCTGTTCCTTCCAGTCTGGTCTCAGAGGTGGCACCCGAGAGACCTGCGATGTGCGTGGGGACGGGTGGCGGAGAGGAGCAGGGTAGGAGTTTTCTTCTTTGTGTGGTGGGAAGCTGGTGCTGTCAGGAGAACAGGAGGCAGTTTATTTGCAGTGGAGGTTTTGGTGCAACTTGTGAAGCTGTATGCTGCGTTAGTCAAATACTGTTCTTTAGCACAGAAGGGATAGCTAGGATATTGTTCAGGCACTAAAGCAGTGAGTCTGCATAAACTGCAGTTCGTTGTTCATCAGCTGTGGGACTCATATACAGCAGCACCATACTGTACCAGGAGAGTGGATTTCCTATTGTTCCTCACTGGAGAACTAGTCTAAGAGAGGGACTGAAACATACTAGAGTTTCAGTCTGAAACTCTAAAAACATAACAAGTACAAAAACAAATATTTAACATGGTTGTAGAAGGTCATCAGTCTCTTTCCTTGCATGACTTTACTTTTGTCTAATAAGAGCTCTGTTATAAGGCTTTTGATGTAATCAGAGCTCTTGTAGCATTTCTTTCAGTACTTTTTCCAGTGGAAAGCAATCACAAGAACGAGTTTGTCTCTGAATGGAACTGAGCCAATTTAGATCTCCATTTAGAGTAGTGCAATTGATTACATAATGCAAGGAAGATGTTTTGGTCTGAACAGATGTACTATAACAATGCATATAATGCAGGCCATGTTACTTGGGCCTGACTTTTAAGAGTGAGCCACTTAGCTCTTTCTTCTCCCTCATCCCCAGCCTCACATGGGCAGTATGAAAATGAGGCAGCTTATCTGCTTGATGGAGGCATTTATTTGTTCTTAGGCAGTTTACCATTGGTACATCTCCTGCTTTATAGATGGGTGCAGATAATCTTTGTGCTTCCTGTGTAGGAACATGTCAGTCGTGCCGACTCCTTGCCACCCACACCATGGCTGCTGAACATGAAACTGCATTTGTGTGATTTACTGAACACTGGCTCCATGGAGGTACAACTGGGAGCTAAACTAAATGTAAATTGTAGGAGTGGTGCTGGGTGGACGTGGTTTGAACCCCTGGAAAGGCTTTATTTCAGGTGAAGAGTACCTGTGAAGTCAACCAAGTGCTCCCCAAGTAGGTGGATGTTAGAAGTTGAATACTCTAATATGACTAATGCTAGTGTTGTCATTTTTCCACAAGTCTTGGAAGCTGCTGTTCTGCACTTCTTGAGGGACTGTTGGACACTCAAGATTACTGGATTTTTTACAAAGAAGACTGAGTAAAAAAGATGATGTATTTTAATATATAGTGAAACATGCTGATTGTATTAATGCATAAATATGGAATAAAGCATCCGAAGACATCAGGTTGGTACCTAAGGGAAGTGTTAACTGTTTCTAGTATACCAGTTCTAGAAATAGAGGAGTGGTTCTGAGTTGAAACATTAAGAAGATGAAAATGACAGGACTTGGAAGGGTCACAGCTATTGCTCCTTTTGGCAAGGAATGTTTGAGTAATTATGAAGATGTTTAATCCAAGCCTAGAGGAAACAAAGCTTGTCTAGATGCAGAATTAAATTTTAAAAAAGCTTAGATAGTATTTGTTGAAGATGTCAAATAACAGCTAGTGTGATTGGGAGGGAAAACTGAGAGGAGAATTCTGTAAACCTGGGCCACAAATAGGCATAGGCTTGGTGTCAATTCATTGTTTCTAATAGCTTGTTCTCCTTCTGAACAACATTGGCACATGGAGATATTGTAAGCCTACTAAACTTGGTTAATAGTCTGCTCTGTAAACCTGGGCCAAATGCATGGAAAATTTGGCTTTGACTCATCTCAGTGGGTTTGTTACATGTACTATACAGCCACCAAACATTTATTCTCAGTATAATATGCCAGGCAATATAATTTTGGAAAACATGTTAAATATTGCTATAGTATGACTGTACATTTGGGTAACTGATGATGCTGCAGCAGGAGATAATGCAGACATGCTCTCTTCTCTTAATGCTCATTATTCTTAATGCTTTCTGTCCCCTTTGGGAGGCAAAGAGAGAGGTCTCTGCCACAGGAGAATTCTTTTAGGTCTTGTATTGGGGAGCCAAAGGAGAAGGTCTACAAGAAGAAATTCCCATATCAATATTAATTTTTAGACTTGCATATTTTCCAGCTCTCTAGATGGCTGATAATGAGTGATTTTCCAAATAAGAAATGTGGTGCTCTGCTCTTTCCGTTTCTTATGGGGGAACCTTACAATACTGTATTGGCTTCTGATTTTTGTCCCTGATAATGCACTTTTCCAATTCAGGCAGTGTCATGAACGTTATGGTAATACGGAGGAGAGGGGAAGGAAGAGGATTGAGGAATACTGTTAAAATCTTACCTGAAGTAGCAGATAGGGTTAGTGTAGTGTGACCGAACATCTGGCCATGCTTTTTGTAGCTGATGTGTAACATACTTGAAGTGGATGTAATGTGCACATTGCTAGTGGAGGAGAATCTTTTGTGAGTGAAGACCACTTGTATCACTTTCCTAACCTAATGGCATCTGCTCTGCCAGTGTTGAGGTGGCCTCTTTGCTTCTCTTCTGTCCATTTTTTTCTGTGTAAGTAGGATGGTGAGGGCCTCCTTCTGTTAGCTTTGAGGAAAAGGCATCTGGGATTACTGTTTTTTCTTGTGAGATATGACCTGTCTACTTTGTCTGCAGTTCCAGATACATCACCTGTTCCAACTTCACTGGATACTTACCATCTGTCTTCTGCCTTGGTCTCCTACAAAAATCACCATTAAAGTGCTGAAGGGAATTTTCCATCTGATTTCTTGCAGCTCTAGGCACCATCTGACTAACTGTGACTTTAGCTGTTTTTCAGGAGATCACAGTTTTAGAAGAGGGCATGATGATATCCTTCTATTCTCTCCAGAGAAATCAGACACTGTGGAGGGCTACTAGCTGGAGGAGGGTTTATTTTTTTCTTTTCCTGAAGTGTGATGCTTCCCTATGTTACTCAGACAGTGTTGTGTGCTGTCTGGATGTGATACAGGGCCTACGTAGTATCTGCTTTATTGCAAAGACTTGCTGAACCTGTAGAACATAATTGGTGTGTGTGCATGTATATATTTGCATAGGAAAGAGTGTCCTAGCGATACATTAGAGGAAGATAGCCTCCTGTAAACTGCTAGGTGACAATTCTCAGTGTAGGGCTCCCAGCTAGGTCTTCAGCCTAACACAACAGTCAGGGTAGCTGAGACCTGCAGTCCTTCATCTTACTTGCAGACTCCCTTAGGGAAAAAAAAAGAAGTTTTTGCTATGGGTAAGTAAAGCAACTGTGCTTATCTGTGTGGTGCAAATTGCAGAATTTGATGGTATTGCTGCTTTTTAAGTGTCTTAAAAAATCTGAAGTGAATCTGCACAATACATGAAAAGTTACAATTCTAACACTAAGGATCTTGCTGGGCTGTTGTGATCTGTTGGAGGCTGGAAGATTTATGTTACAGTACATATTTCTTCTGCTGAAATCACAATTTTGTAATTTCTCATCGGTAATTTAAATGTACTCTGTGATTGTACAGAGAAGCCAGTAAGCTAACATTTGGATCTTGTTTTGTACACAGAATTAAGGACCCCATACTAACCTACCTATATTTACTGCTTTCTGTTTTTAAAAAGAGTACCTTGATTCTAGCTTGCAAACAGGATTGTAGTTAACTGTTACAAACCTGTGCTGCCTTGAAAATGGTCAGGATAAACCTTAATGCAAACAACTACATTAAAATACCTGGGATAGAAAGTCATCAGAGGAAAGCATGGACTTGGGGCCTGTGATACTGGCAAGCAGAAAGCATTTCCTGTACAGAAATGACAATTCCATCTATTTAAATAGCACACAAAATTACTGAGTGTAAGCAGAATTTTATTTAGTTCTGAAATCATCAAAAAGAATGGATGTTCTTCTTTGATGAAAAAGGTTCTCCTTTGATTAAGAAAAAAGGTCTGCTAAGGCAAAGGAACACCGAGGAGGAATCGTATACCTTCTAAGGTAGAACACACAATAGAGGGCTGCCCTATGAAGTAAAGGAGAAACTGTCGAAAAATAAACCTGAGAGACTGTACGGATGGATCTTTACCATGTCAGCTACTTTAATTAAATATTAACTATACCCACTTACTGTCAGTGCTTCAAAGAACACCACTCAATATTCTTCTCCCTGCGCTAACAAGAATATTTTTCTTTGAAGCTTAATCAGGTTTTTTTCAGTGTCATCAGTTCAGTTTGGTTGTCAGCTTGGAGCAGGGAAACATACTTTCTTCTTATGTAAACTAAGAACTGGTGTAAGGAAATGAGGCCTGGGGTCTGAGAGGGCTTAGTTTTTGGTGATTTTGCTTTGCTTTCTTTTTAAATTTGTAGAAGACCTCTGCTCTGGTCACTGTCAGATTACATGTTACAAGTTGTGCTACTTTGGTGTTCAGAGACACGTTCTTGTTGAGTTAAAACAAATTTTTGTACTTTTCCCTGTTTTTGGCTTATAAACAACGTCTGTCTTCAGTAAACTTAAAAAGTTTCCTTGTATGTCCTATTGTTGATTTCTACCTTCTTCCTAAACAGAGCTTCATTTATCTCAAAAAGAACATTAAAGATTGGGTAGTTGGTGGTTATTTTTCAAGCGTCACTAATCGATGGCTGCATGTTGTACCATTTATTGAGTATAAATATTTATTTTTTGTTACTAATTGACCAGGAAAGAACTTTAATACACATATTTTTACTATTTATTTTATCAATTATCAAATTATATTTCACCCTTATTTATGAAATGAAGAAAATGGAGTTTTTTTGCTTACCTTAAGTTACTTTCCTCTGTGATTGATAGATTTTTTTTTTTTTT
>WEKY01051258.1:0-25669 GCA_013390045.1 Picathartes gymnocephalus
TGAATGGGAAGTGAGGGAGACTCCACTTCTCTGAACAACCTCCTCCAGTGCACAGTCACTCACAGAGTGAAAAAATTGTTCTGCCCTTGCCTCTTGTCCTATTGCATGGCAACACTGAGCAGAGCCTGCATCCATCCTCTGGACACCCTCCCCTCAGATACTGATAGACATTGATGAGGTTCCCTCTCAGTTGTCTCTTCTTGAGGCTGAACAGGCCCAGCTCCCTCAGCCTTTCCTCATTACAGACATGCTCCTGTTCCCCAATCATCTTTGTTGCCCTAAATCAATATGTTATTTCTAATTCCAGCCTACAGCTACTGCTGATTAGCAAGGAGATTTAAAAAAACATTGACAATGTCTTTCAAAGCTAAAAATTTACCGGAAGCTTTTCAAACTGTCAGATTTTTTTGCAGCAAATGAAGCGTACTGCTTAGAGAAAGTAAATGAAGCTAAACATGTACTTGATATTGATTCAGTCTACACAACAGATGGCAACATGGATGCAAATAAAGTGCTTGTCCTTTTATTATTATTAGTTAATATTTACACCACTGGAATGCCCAGAGGTCTCAGCCAGGAGCAGAGACCCATTATGCTAGGCACTACACAAATACACACCAGAACATTTTGTTCCAGTATCATCTTTCTACTGCTGCACACTAAATTCATTGATGACTCATTTGTATTGCCCAGAGAGTCATTCAAGCATACAGTGGGTTGATTTCCTCCAGCTGCTCTGAAAAGTTTATAACCTAAGCAGCAAGATAAGTAAGGAAAGAAAGAAAGCTTCATAAATGCAGAATTTTATTTTGAAGGTTTTACCTTATGTTTCTTATAACAAGGATGTGTTGGAATACCCCTTGTTGTTCCGGTTTCTCAGGTTAACTTCTTAGTTTTCATGTTTCCTTAGTTTCTGTACCATACAGAAACTGTTTTCATAATCCTGTCTCCTCCCCTTTGATGCATTCTCCTTGCTTATTCTCCACTGCTTCCACAGCATGTGCTTTTACCAGTACATCACCCTGGTCCTCCAAGCCTGGCAAAACACTAGGAGCAATATAGGAGTTAAAAGTGTGTGGTAGTCATTGGCCAACAAATACATCTCTAAGTATTAACTAAACCAGTTCATTCAATTTTCAAATTCAAAATGTTCCACTGTTTTCATTTAGAGTGGGATGTATTTTAATGATGATAGTTAATATATTGCAGGATTGCGTATGATCAGTTCTACAACACAAATGATGATTATATATAGCCCTCCATGGAAAAGCCCCGTTGGCACCAAGTTTTTGTCTGAGGACAGTTTCTACTAGGTAAAAGGTGTGAGGCACCCCCCCACCCCATCAATCCTTGCTCACAGCAGGTGCATAGTTCTGTCTCTCACAATTGCATCCTAGTGGAGTTTGACACTATATTTCAATCAACTGCTTCCTGATCCTGTGGATGGGTCTCAGCTACATTGGTATACAAAGTTTCCTCTCTCCTCTTTCCCTGCTTTCCCAACTTTTACAAGGAAAAATTGAAAGACACTATTTAGAAGTCTACTAAGAGCTTTGATGTTTAGGATTGAGAAAAAACCCCACTATTTAGCTTCCTTCAAATACAGTAGAAATTCAACTATTTAAAAAAAAAGGAATAGTTTTTATGATTTTAAAATTAAAGACCTAGAAAAATCAGGCTTTGCATGGAAATCTTGTTGCAGAATAAACTACAAAGAATTATAGTATTAGCCTTACAAAAAAACTTAAATGTAAAAGAAAGTATTAGTTTGCAAAATAAAAGCATTTTAAAATTCAATTAGTATTAAAGAAATAATATCAATACCATCATTATAATTTTATAATAAAATTATGCAAATATAAATGCAGGAAAAAAGGAGAAGACTTTAGAGAAGTATTGCTTAGACTTAAATTAAGGATGTCTGCTTCTCAAAGAAATTAAGTGTTCCTGATGACATTTAAAGGAAGAAAATCCATTATATTTGCAGTCAATCATCACTAGGATTCAGAGTTAATATCATACTGCTACCTTTTATACCTCTTCAGAAAAGTCATAGGTGATGATTTGTGCGTACAGTGTCCCATAGCATTCATCTGATTAAATGTTAATTAGTTTTATTCTTGGTAGAATTTTTCTTTAGTAACTCTTGGGGTTAAAAGAAATATACCTGTACAGTTTGCTGACTGGCACAGCTTAGTCTAAACGTACATTCACTAAAACCTGTTAATGAGTATATTCACGCTAAGATTTTTGGAAACTATTGTCTAACATTAAGGGGCACTGAGGTCTGGTACCGGTCATTACTGATTACTGAGGTGATCCTTTGACTCATATTTTTGTAGAGAAGAAAAAAACCTCCATGTTAGTAATACAAAACTCAAGGATAATAGACTTTGTACAAACTTCATGCAGCTACTCCTATGCAAGACTGGTAACACTGTCCCAATTATTACTGCGATGCACAATTACAGGAAACAAGAAGCACTGCAACATTTCCCCAAAGAAAACAAGGATATGCTGTTCCACACAAATACTTCCCTTCTACTAATGCTACCTTTTGGCAGGGGTTGTTGCTTATAAAGTACTTCTTGTAGGGTTATTTAGTTGGGTCTATTTCCTGTAAATCAAATAGAAATGCTAGGTCAAGCTCTATCTGGAAAACTAGGAGAAATTATCTTGACTATCTAGGTCTGATAAGCAATAATTCCTGTTTCTTTGATAATAGTTCTGGCTTTAGAAAGAACAGGAAATGTAAAAATTGACCTAGAAATTAAAATAATTGGGAAGAGCAAATTGATCCATAATGGCAAATAATAGACCAATGTTATTTGGGAACATTTCCACCTCAGGATGTTTTGGCAGTAGATACTGTCTCATGATCATGAAAAGCTTTAGCTATTCAGCCATTATCTATCACCTATCCTTCCTAGTATCTCTCATAGCTTTTTGGCCAGTATTGATAGCCTGCATTTTGCATAAGACGACCTCTTGTTTGTCCAGAGGAGCCAGCAAAATTATTGCTTTTTATTTGGCAAGGTTCCCTATATAGAGTTTTCTGGCTTCAAGTGAACATTCCCAGCTTATCTGAACATTGTCTTATACTGCCATCTCATTCAGTCTAAAGATACTATTATAACATCAAGTGGGAGACCATAAACAGAGGCACATGAGCCACACATGTTCCTAAAGAATGAGATAAAAATGTCATATTCCTTCTGGAATAAAACTCTGGATCAAATCCCATCAAATAGCTCTAGTGGTATTTAGTTACATGACTAGGTTTTACTGCCCAGCTCTTTGATTTATCTTCAAATTTGATGCAAGCAACAACTCTGGAATTTATCTCCAAGTCTGGATTTTTGTAATTGAATGGGAATGTGGTGGCCTGACATCACCAAAAATACCTTAGAATATGTGCTGTGAACTGCATGTGTTCTCCATTAGTCCCTAAAGCATTTTGGTAGCACAATGAGTATCAGAGTGATTGCAACTCTACAGCCAGGAGCCTATTATCTAATTCAGAGCAGTGAGCTGAACCCAGTTCAGCTGGCTTTTCTGGCAGTGTCACATGTCTAATCATAAATTTTTACTCTCGACCTCATGCCAGCTATGGTGATGCCATAACCCCTCTCCAACAGCCTTGATGAACTTCCTTTACAGGCAACCCAATTGCACAAAGTAAAACCCAGGAAAGACCAGTCTGTTGTGTAAGGTCACATATTCAGACTCCAGCAGTAAATCATAGGTTTCAAGTGCCAATAAAGCTGGAAATTATTAATGCCACTGATAGAAGCTCTCAATATTAAAAAAAGTTATTTTTAATGTTTCTTAAAAGGGATGTAAGTAACGATTCAGAAAGTCAAATGAGTTTATTCTGGAGATGCAAGTAGTAGCAGCCTCTGCATAAAGGAGGTCAGACTCTGTTCTTGTTTATGTCAGGGACTCAAAGCAGTATTCCTGGTTGACACTGGGGATGAGAAAGGAAGGGTCTCACCCTTAAAAGTTCATATTGAAGACAGGACAAAGTGCTTCTTTTCAAGAACGCTTGGTTACAATTTGTGTGTATTGGGTATGATCTCTATTACTGCTGTTTTATATTGACTCAACTGGATACTGATGAGTCACTTTTTCTTTAGCCTAGCATATTTGAAGGAAAAAGGGTTAAAATTCTATAAAAAATCAAATATAAGGCAGACTTTATTTTTTGCTAATATGGGTTAGAGAAATTTTCTTCGTTATTTTGGCACCTGTTTTGCAAAAAAAATGCAAAAAACAAAAACCAAAAAGTTTTAATATGTCTTGCTTCTGACAGGCTAGGAATTGTTTTCTATTATAGTACTTTATGAGCCACATCATTTGCTATATGTCACATTTATCAAATAATGTTTATTAATAAAGTTAATCTTGAGTTTTTGACTCAATTAATCTGAAAAATCCTTAGCACCCACGCATGATATAAACTTTTTGTATATGTGAGTCATTTACTTAAACTAAGGAAATGTTTATGGCAGTGTAAAACATTAATTAGTTATCAGTCTAAGAAAATACCAGGAACTAATGTTCAAACTCCTTCTATTTTAACAGATGTCAAAGAGATTAAGTCAAACAATTAACCTTTGTATGACAAAAAATGCCATAGAGGAGAACAAGTCCTTAGTGTATCTGTTAAACACAGAGAAAGAGCATGCAAAAGCAAGCAAAACTCTAGTCAGCAAAAAGAGACACTTATTTCTGTACAGAAATATATTTTGCATTGGATGTTTTTCAGGATGCTTCTAGCCTTCAGTCTATGCGTCACATTGCCACAGAAAATCCATTCCTTATAATATAGTCTGAAATAAAACAGCTTTTAAATCATGGCCATAGTGGTCATGGTAATAGTTTACTAACCCATATTAAATACTAAGATGGAGTGATTCTGCATTATGTTCCTTTTGGGGACTGGCTTGTCCTTGGTTAAATAATGCCCTTGTAAAATTGCAAGGCAAAAAGATACTGTTTTCCTCTTAACTAAACACAGATAACCCTGTGATGTCAAATTACTGAAAAGATGTGATTTGGGGAAATTACAGTTCTTCGCTTAGAATGTATTGTGCATGCCCTACAGCCTTCCCTAACCAGTAGCTCCCAATTTCATTTAAATTGTAATGATTTCCTTTAAGGACAATTATGTTGCCTAAGAGAAATGCATGCATAATAAAGCTGCTTTGGCATGGTTCAGTATAGAACAGGAGTAATAACTGTTTATTAATATGATAATTAACTGTTAATGCTTAGCAACCTAATTATATCTGTTAAATAACTTACATTTTTAAGCCAAATTCTAACAGAAGGAATTCTATTAAAAATAATAAAAAACTATGAATATTATAGTAAAAGCACAGTTCCAGTTTAAAGCGATGGATTTTGACTTGCATGAAACGGATTTTGGATTTCTGCATATTGTGAACAAAAGAAGTTGTAAGGGTTTCTTGTTCTAATAGAGGATGACTCAATGTTAGAATTTGGGCTTAATTTCAAAAAATGCATAAATGAACTATGAATATTCTAAAATTTAAAGAAATTAATAAGGCTATATGTACTCTTTAGGGTTATTAGAAACAATTGAGAAAGGGAAAGTCTTTTAGCAAGAGTTCTACATGTTTCATGAACAGGGACCTTAGAAAATTGTCTTTTTATGTGTCCTTTGTTTGGTATAGCAACAAGAACTACATTGATATTGAACAAACACATTGACAAATACAACCCTGGCTAGGAGCAATAAGATTTCTGTGCCATACCTTAAAATGTGGACTAATTGGTGATAGTCTGAAAGAGGAAAATCAAGGATGATCAAATACCTAAATGGTATAGCTTATGACAAAAAAATGCTTTTTTCTTTTTTTAGCCTAAAGAAGAAAAAGCTGAGGAGGAACAAGATAGTGTCCATGTCAGAAGTTAGGTAAAACTGAGAAAGAACTGAACTGAGTAAAGTCAATGAACGAAACACAAAGAATCATCTTTACCTGAACAAAGAAATGTTGAAGTGAAGCTTTAGAATGTATTTCTAATGATATACATAGCAAAACCAGCACCAGTTTATTTTAAATATTCAAAATTAATTTTGGAAAATTGTCATCTGAAATACTATCACTCTACTTGAGATATATATGCCATTTGATTATCTTTTCCGTTATTCACTGGGTCTGCAACCTGTGCAGAAAAAGTCAATTTCAGCTCAGTGGCTGCTAATTTTCACTGTATTCTCCTCATTTCTTGACCTAACAATTCTTAAAAACATTGTAATTGCAATTTCCACCATCACTCTTTTATAGACTTCAAAAAAACAGCTCAAGAAATAATTCATCTGAGGATATCTAGAATCACAGAAAAGGATGAATCTAGGTTTCCCAAAGACAATGCCACACCAAGGGATTCTGCACATTAGACAAACGTTAACATTTGTTTAAGATGGAAGTGAAATTTTGCACCTTACTTTTTTCCTACAGCATCTTCTTTTGCCCCATAGTTCTGAGGACTATTATGTCTCACATGGTTTATCTAACACTAAGCCTTAGTCCAGATTTTTTAATTATAATAAACAGTCTTTTGAAATCCTATCAATCCTTCACTTCTGGGATTTCCTACCCCCAGCCCTTTCCTCTGCTTGTCACTATTAAGTTAAATAAGAGCATAATGTAGAATAATTTTACATGATCCTTTTGATCTCTTTTCTTTCATAGCTCTGAAACTGGTTTTATAACCTATCTCCTATCATCTTCATTATCACAATCTATAATTCCGTTCTTCAGGATAAAGAATACAACTTAATTATGTATTCCAAATAAGTTCCTTCTTATGTGGCATTCTAACATAACTCATTGAAAGTTTTAATTATCAACTAGCATTTGAATCTGATTTTGTTCCAAAGTTAAGACCAACTGGCATTTTCAGAATAGTGTCATACCAGCCAATAACACCTGACTGGCAGATAGACACTTATTGACCCAGTCTCTTTTTCCCTAGGAATTCATTGACATGATGAGGTCAACGTACAAGGGGCATGTTCAAAAACATTAGGGGTGAGAAGTAATACAGGGATTGATTCAAAATACCCTGTAGTGATCCAGAAGTTTTATATTAACTCACTAGACACTAGATGGGACTTTAGAATACAGATATTACTAACAACAGAAATTAAAATATATCTTAATTATGACCATTTGAATCACAAAAATAATGGTAAGAGAACTGACTGACACAAAGTGTACTCTCAGATGTCGTACTAGCACTACTCTAGAAAATTTCATTTGTAAGAATTGAAGGAAGCAAAAAAAGAACACTGAAATTTGTGACCTTTCATCACAACTGGAATAAATCAACTCTAAAATAAAAGGGCATAACACTAGTACACTGCATTCTCCACACTGAGGAACCTCATTTATCTGTTAGAAGAGAAATGGATTCTTGGCAAACTGAGCTGGCTGACAGTGTTCTGACTTGTTTGAGCCAGCTATTTCAGGGTGATTCATTAAGATCTATTAACACAAAATTTAAGATCTCTGACTTTTCACTTTTTATTTCAGAATTAGAAATTCTGCCGCAGTGAGGTCAATTAAAGCCTGTATTATTATCAATCTGATAAAGTGAAAAAAAGTCTTTTATTTTCTTTAACTCAGTTATGGATGGTGCAGCGGACTATACTGAGTCCTAGAGCTGTACTGCAATCAGAATTAATAGATTGAGGAGTCACGGGACACACACACACACACACACCCCTACCTATATATATATATATATAAATATACATGAAATAATTATGGTTGACATGAATGCCAGGATAATTTGAGTGTTTACCCCCTTCAAGAAATTTGTGCTTGTACCCCCTGAGGTCTCACTGCTGCAAAGAGAGAAAGAAGGAGATACATTTGCTTAGGGGAATGTAAAGCACTTACCAGTGCAATGCTGGTTAGTACCTATACATCATTTATGACCTGGGGGTCCTGGTCGATGGCAAGCTGACCATGAGTCAGCAGTGCCCTGGCAGCCAGGAGGGCCAACCCTGTCCTGGGGGGCATCAGGCACAGCATCGCCAGCTGGGCAAGGGAGGGGATTGTCNTGCCACAATGAAAAAAGATATGAAGCTATTAGAGAGTGTCGAATAGAGGGAAACAAAGATACTGAAGGACCTGGAGGGAACACTATATGAGCAGTGGCTGAGGTCACTTGGTCTGTTCAGCCTGGAGGAGAGGACACTGAGAGGAGATATCATTGCAGTTACAACTTCGTCGTGAGGGGAAGAGGAGGGGCAGACACTGATGCTTTTTGTGGTGACCAGTGACAGGACCACACTGAATGGCCTGAAGTTGTGTCAGAGGAGGTTTAGGTTGGATATCAGGAGAAGGTTCTTCACTCAGATGGTCGCTGGGCATCAGAAGAAGCTCTCCAGTGAAGTGATCACAGCACCAAGACTGACAGAGTTCAAGATGTTTGGACAGTGCTCTCAGGCATATGGTGTGACTATTTGGATGTCTTGTGCAGGGCTAAAAGTTGGATTCAATAATCCATGATGGTGCCTTCCAACTCGGCATATTCTGTGATTCTGTGAACATGACGACCTGACCCTACTGATCTCAGCTCATGCCAGATACAGGCAGCTTGCTCTAACCGAGTGGCTCACAGATCCTGAATTACGCACCTTCAAAGACTGTTCTGCAATCACCAAATGCAGTCGGAGAAAGATAACCTACAAAACCATTTTGCAATTGTAAATGAGCTGAATAAAACTTGTCAATAGGTAACACTCCATACATACTTCTGGATGCAGAAGTCCCTTCTCAGACAGAAGAAGCCTCTATCAATCTAGAGTCATAGGTTAGGTCCATTCCTGAAAGTTTGGCAGCTTAGCTGAGCAGGCTTGTATTTGTTAAAGAGTAGATGTCAGCAGTGTTCTCTGACTGTATACACTACCCCAGTAGCTACATGCACTTGCCCAGTAAGGGGTCTGTTCTGGGTTTGAAACTCCCTTGGAAGAAATTAATACACATTTTAGTTTGGTTGAGTGCAAAGTTTGGCTTTCATGTGTAGCTGTTTGAGTATATGAAAAGGAATGCAAGACTTGTGGCAAGCGGGAACAGGAGAGAAAGATCACTTGGCATTCGGGGTCTCAGTGTCCTCTGCTTGGGTGTGGAGGAAATCAGGTTCTGGTCTTCACCACACTGCTTCTGATTTTCTAATCACCACAGAGTGTAAAATGCATAAACAGCTCAAACATAGGGATTTAAAAGCTGGTCTCTTTTTATCAGCAACCATTCACTCATCAGCAGAGTCCAGTTTTCTAAATTGCCTCCATTTGATTCCAGGAATTCCACATCTTTTTTGTACTTTGGTGAGGGTGCCATAGCAGGAAACATCCATGAAAAGGCAAACTGCTGGGACTCTTCCCTTGCCAGAAAATTGGAGCAGGTGAAAGGCATGGGTATAAATACTAAGCAGGGAAAAAGACTGACAATGTGTTTCTAGTTTCCTACCTAAACTGCAAGTTGTCTGAACTGGAAGCTGCTTGGCTGAGTAAAGAGAAAAGGGACACCTTTCCTCTGGCCCTGCACTTCAGTGGAAGTGCCCACAGCTGCTACTCTGCAGAGAAGGTCCACGCCCTGTGTGCGCTTCAGGAATGCTGTGAGCCTGGCTGTGAGGCTAGGCTGGTAGGAGGTGCCTATGTCACCAGCCCAGGTCATGGTGTAGCAGAGGTGAGTGCTGCTCACCTCACTCCCTAGGGTCACTTCTCCTGTGCATGCTTACCCACCTATGAAATTTTACAACTCAAATTCAAGGCATCAAACTAGAGTAAACAAGCGATGAACTGTGTGCTTTGGGGATATATACCCACATATGGCGGCAGTTTTAACGATGCTTACTTTTCCTAGTTTGCACCACATCAGTCATTTCTTAATCTCCAGGTATGCAAAAAAAAAAATAATATATACAAATGGGTAAAAAGTCACTCTCTTATCCTTCGGTTTCATTCTACCTCATGGCCTAATGTTCTTCTTAGCAAAAATAAGGAAATGTTTGATTGCATTTTCCACAGATTGCTGGTCTTGTAATTTTTTGTAACTTGTCTGTAAAGCTCAGTGGAGTGATATATATAACAGAGAGGGAGTAAAAATAAAAATCACTCTGTGGTTTATATAATCCTCTCCACATTGTTTGATATAGTGGAAAATATTTTCTTGTCTCTTGGCATCTTTTTTCCTAAAAATTAGTAAAGTGGAGAAAGGTTGGGCTGTCATATGTCACCCTCTTCAACAGACTCTCAATCACTTTCATTTAGTGAGTGAAAGAGGACCTCACAAGTGATCCTAGACCACATTCTCTCTTAGTGTCACATTATTGTTATTTATTGTATCACTTGAGCCTAGATGCAGCAATTTCTAGACTATGAAAAGCAAGGCTGCTTGGCACTCCTCAAAACAAAATAATATCATATTTATAAATTAATACTCAAATAAAAAATATATACAAGTCCACTGTAAAAAGAATAAAGTCACAGCTTTATTTATTATTTATTTTTCTCATGTTTTTCTGTCTTGACAGAGTTTTCTTAGCACACATATAAAAACAGACATGATTAAAATTGTTGATGACTTAAAAAGTATAGAAATAAAGGCATTGTGAGGAAGAAGTCTATAAGCTGACTTGAAGAGACCGGGCAATTTGTTGTGGGAACAGTATATAAAAACAAAAGGAAAGATAGCTGGAAATAGAAGGTAAAATTACTTAAAGCATTACACAGCAATATTCTTGCAAGAGATAAAAAAGAAAAATATTTTATTCCTAAGTGTATTTATATATCTATATGAACTTCAAATAAAGAACAAAAAATAATATCATGTCAATGTTCTCATCCATTTCAAGCTGGTGAAGAATTTTAGAACAATAAAAGCAATATATTCATCAAATTTAGGAAGAAGAAATATAACAACTTATACAGAATAAGGAGATGCCTCTAGCACTGAAAAAGGAAAAAGCTTTCATAGAGAAAACGTTTCCAGTCTCCAAGATGCAAAAAATACAAAAACCATTTTATAAATAGTAGTATTTATGATGATGTGTGTCTATATTCAAAATCTTGACATATTAACAAAATAATCTCAGCACCTCATTATTAATTTTCTACCATCATTGTAAATTAGTTCTGAACTCTTTTCTGAAAAATTATGTAATAGGTTACGGTGTTTGGAATAATTGTCTTTACACAGCTGAAATTGACTTTATTATCAATCAATCAATCAATGTCACATTTGAGCCATAAATATTTGTACAATGTCACAGCTGTTAAATGATGTCACAGCAACACACTAGCATTATGGAACATTAAAGAGGTGAGGGCCACTAAACAGTTTTGAGACTTCACATTTACAGCACAGATTTTTGGCCTCTTGGAGTTGTTTGATACTATTTTCTCCCCATGATCCATCCATGAATAACAGTAAAATAAGTTTGATATCTGCACTTGAATTAATCCCACTCACTGCTCTTGCTTTAAAATCAGTGGAGAAAACCAGAAACTTTTGAACCATTGTTCAACTCGTTTTAAAGGAAGCATCTAAAATAGGTCAGAAGTATTGTACCTTGAAAGGTCTTATTTCTATCTCTTGTTTAGAAAAGGAGCCTACGAAGGCCACAATACATATAGATGTCTCCACTGTAGATTTCTAACATTAAATGAGGTTAATTCCATTAATATATTTTATATCTTTACTGTTCTGTATAAAACCATGGTTACATGTGTCCAAAAGCACAGGTAATGCACCAGTGCTCACTCTGCTTGCTTCATCAAATCTCCCTAAATCCTGCCATAGCAGCACAAAACTTTCCAACTGAGTTATCTTTAACATTTTGGGTCTCAGTCAAAACACTATTGTCTTCAAGGTAATATTTTCTGAAGATAATTAATTATTCACATCCTCAGACAATGTTATGATAAGAAAGAACAATTTATGTCACATAACTTCAGACATCTAAATTTACAGACATAAGTCTGAGTCAGTCATCCTAAGTTCCCATGATAGTAGAAAGAAATTGGCACCTCCAAAGAGCAATCCATCTGACCTATCTTAGATACCAATCTTAGGATGAGAAGAATCATTCCCTTGAGGAATCCATTTCTCTTCATTGACTGTAAAGAAAGAATAGGGCAGGTTAGAGAGATTTATTTTTTTAAAAAAATGCCAAAACTAAGGCAGATAAATCTTACACCAGGAGGAAAAGTTAGGCTACTTTGTACAGAAAGCCTGTAAGAATACGTGAGCCAAGGGGCCAACTTAAAATAGAGAAACAGCAGAGAATTTGGTGGATTTTTTAACATGTACTAGGCTCAATATATATTCAGAATAATTGGCCACTCAAGAAAACTCAGGAAAACTGTAAACACAAAGGACGTTCTGACCAAACACAGAAATGAAGTATCTGTTCCAAGGCAGCCACATATTTAATATTTAATGCTAAGAATATTTATAGGAGTTCAGACTTAAAAAAACTTGATAGGCTAAGTTCACACACACTTTTAGAGTAACAAATTAACCCTTTTGATATTGGTGTCATATCTACAGGAAAGACTAAGGTCAACACTCTCCTTCTATGTAGGAGACTGTCCATAGACTCCCAAGCTTAAAGCCAAATGAAGAACTTGACCTAGAGTGAGTGCATGTTTGGAAGCTGGTCAGGGCTGGGTGGACAGAAATGGTAGGTTTGGGAGAAACTGAGTAGAATATAAGAGGAATAAAACTTTCTTGCTCAATTAATTTACAAGAACCATCCCATATCAATGAAATACATATTTGAAACTTGAAATTGTTCTAAAACAGGGAAATTTCCTGTAAAGTAGGGAAATTAATTTTGTTCTATCCTGAATTTCTATGGTTCTAACTTGCTGAATTTGGCTTTAAGTGGTTGGGTTATTTTGGCAATACTAGCTTAAAATATAAATATCACACCTACATAAAAAGTGTAATGAAATAAAAGCATTCTAAAACCTTTTTTTAAATGTAATAGCAAACAATAAACTTCTCCTATAGTGATATTTATATCTATAATAAATAATAATATACAGAGAGGAAAAAAAAAGGAAGACTTCACATTCTTCAGATAAATATTGCATAAGGTCAGGTTGGACAGGGCTCTGATTAACCTGATCTATTTGAAGATGTCCCTGCTCATTGCAGGGGGTTTGGACTAGATGACCTTTAAAAATCCCTTCCAGTCCAAAGCGTTCTGTGATTTTATGATTCTATAAGTTAACATTTTCATGTGCACTTCCTGTAGAGCAAACATGTAGAGTAGCTGTCCTGATGTCAGTAGCAACTTTACAAAAATTGTATAATGTCAGGTTTCTGGGTGTACTGGGACTGTTTTTTACACAGCCTATTGCACCACAGGTACTCTCTTCCCTCACTCATTCTGGTCATTACACCGACTCATCTGTACAATGCAAATATGTGTCGGTATTTTACTGAAAAGAGACAGAATTTGCTGTGACCAGGTGTGGGGCACAGGCAGGAAAGAAGGGGCGTGTTCATTAGTGAACCCTAGGGAGTGGGAGAGCTTTAGGGTAAAGCCAAATGTTTGTTGTACGAAGTCACATCAATTGAAGTACAACAGTAGTATCATTAATACCTTGACACATCTAAAACCTAAATACAATTTCATTTTAAAATGCATTTGACAACACTTAGAACAATGATATTAATGCAATATCAACAACTACAATGAACTTTTTTTTTTAATTTCACAAACGTGTTTCTCTGAAGGAAACTTAATACTTTAAGAATTTATCAGAAATATCATAGAATCACCTTTTTTTTAAACTGAATTAGAGATAAAAATTATCTAAAAATTTTACCCCCCTAAGGATTTTTTTTTCAACTCTGGTGAACCCAGCTATGCCTGCAAAAGTTTACCCATAGTATATGGCCTGATGCACTGGCAAAGGACAGAAGGAGAAGACTTTCTCAAGACTTACCAAGACCTTGAACACAAAGACTAAAGGAGATACAACATTATACTATGCTTCTGTGTTTGGGAGCACCCCACAGACACAGGAACTGCATACAATATGAAAAAGATGATTCAAGACACTAATTTTTTTCCACTTGAGTTAATCAAAAGTTATATCGATGCTGACTAAATGAGATGAGGAGTAAAATTTTCCATAGTGATAATCTTATTTCATAATGGTCCTTTTTTAGGTGTCCACAGGGGACACTAGAAGGAGAACACCAGGTCAGATAAGCCACAAGGCAGATACATTATAGTCATTTTTATGGCACAGTAAAGAAGACAGAGTTATGGTCCAAAAGGTAGGAACAGAGAATGGAATTCCCCCAGATCAGACTGGCTCAGGTGCTGAAGATGCAGAGCAATATGGGGAAACACAGGAAAAGAAGGATAAAGGACATATTTGCAATACATATCAACAGTAGATAACTTAGAGTTTGACTTTCAGCATAGAGCAGATAGAGGCAAGTTCCATCAGGAATATTTACATAAAACCTGCATTTGTATATAAAATGTGGTTTTTTTCTTACACAAGACTTAATAAAAGATTTCAGCAACAACACATTTCCATTTCACAGATATCATGGCTTTTGTGAATATTACTTTTACTTTTTACCTATGTATTGTATTCAACAGAATGGCCCATGATCTTTCATAGTGGATAAGCACACAAAGGTCATAGTCTATGGCTCCACGTGTGGCTGAACTGTTCAGCAGAAATGCAGCTGGACTGTGGAAACCAATTCTGCTAAATTCAGCAGGTGTCTCCCAAAGTAAGTAGCTGGGAACTAACTACTTATTTCAGAACAGTTTCTTTAATTTCATCCTTCCTGTACACCACTGAATCCAATAGGCCTCACAAACAACTTTGTATAATGTAGAAGACTTAATGATAAAATGAAGTCAGTGTTCTGGATTAATGCCTTCCAAAGTCACAGGCTGTTAAGTAGGTGACCAGAACAATTTTCAGACATGTTCACTAATCATCAAAAGGTCCTTAGTACCTAAGAAATGACCTCAAGCATGATTTATTAATGCTTATCATTAACTTGCTGCTGCTGCATTCAGTTTTTGGACAGAAAGTTGCTGCCAATCAGCCTTAAAATAAGCCCAAAAATCTTCCTACTTGTATTAATATCAGTTAAACTGCTTAAGATATTTGATGGCAGGTTTTGACTGTGAAATTAGAAAAACATTGGATGATGATATACTAGTAAGCATAAGACACAATTTTAATGACAGCATTTGTTATCATAAATGTTAGGGTATACTATGAAACACAAAATTTCAGGGCAAAAGCTTAAAAAGGAAAGATTTAAAACATATCTTTTTCTTAAGTAATGCACTTGCTTAAATGTAATACATGTTTCTTATGATCACTGTAAAGGAAGTTATTCTCTGAAGGAATTTGAATACGTAAGGGCTGAGGGTTAAAGTCTTGCTGACACTAGAGAAAATCTGAACGTGAGGATCAGGTGGAAAAAGAGGAAGGAGAATAGCATTGCATATGAAGGTTAGAGCAGAAAATTGGGGGCAATTAGTCTGGAACACTGCAGAGAGGCCATTGTTCCTGGCTAGGACATTTGCTGAGACTGCAAATCACATATTTATTTATTTCTGCTGAACTAGCCTTCTATGTAATAAAGTGCTGCAAGGGCACAGACCAAGAACAGTAACATAATTCATTTGAAATTAAGTCACAGCAACCATCTTATAGATAAATGGATAAAGAGCTACATATTTTTCTGGCATAAATTGGCTGTAACATCATTGCAGTCAATGGAATTGTATCATTTTACACCAGGAGAGAATTTGTTCTACAACACAAGCAATAGTTTTGGCAGTTATATCCCATTTTCAGTAACACCAAAGCTACAGAAAAATCCCATTTGCAGCTTCTTGATGACCCATTTAATAGTTCTGTCTAGTGGCTAGATGGGTCCTCCAAGAATTAAAAAAGAAATCCATCTCCCTGCTGGTAATATGTGAAGACAAAGATATGGAATTTAATTCTGACACTTTTTACACCTGGAAGTTTCACTGAGATCAACAGCACCATTTTATGATGTATAAATTTGGTACATTGTTTCCTATAGTTCTTTGTCTTTTAAATGTCTGAATATTTGAGTAGCAGTAAATAGAATTTCTGCATAAATATAGATTCTGTAACACCTTCAGCTCTGATGTTTCCTCTATATATAGCTCAATCACTAATGGAATGAGCTGGGACAATTTGTCCAGATTGAACATTTAAACATTTACATTCTTTAAGGAAATCCCCATTTTAAAATTCTTTTTAGGCATTTAGAAATGATTTTGAGAATTACAGCAGCAATAATTCCTTATTTCATAAATTCCAGAATTTCAAAAATTAATCGAAATATTTGGCTCTGCAGAGGCATTGCAATCTTTTCTTGCTCATATTTTGCTAGGTATTTGTTTCCTTCCTATTATCATTTTGTTGTTTTGAAGGTGAAGAAAGAAACTAAACCTCTTTCAGAAGACAGATGGATCTAAGAAGCCTCAGATAAGCCTTACTTTTATTCTGGAATATTTCCATATTTTTAATTCATGTTTCTGGCATCTCCTGGAATCCAATAGGAAAACAGAAATGCCTTTTAGTAAAAGAGAAAGCTTTGTTCCAGAAGGTATTATTAATTTCCTAAATATTGCTACATATTTCTTCATGATCTTTCGACAAGCTACACGGACTTCTGAGAGTCTCATACATTCTTTATATTTCTTCTTTAGTCTGCTTAAACACAGATAAAACAGGGAGAAAAGGTAATGTTATTTTAGTGCTGCTTGGATCACAGGGAGCTGTGTACAGTTGTGACAAGCACCTTTTCATCTTTTTAGAAAACAAGGTTTGTCCATACCCTGATATGTAACATTAACAGGACAACAGCTTACACTGGAAGTTTCTGGAATCTGATAATTTTAAGAAAGAAATGCAGCCTGCAGTGCTGAAGATTCACAACAAATTTAGACTCTATGCTAGAGATCTGCTCTAAACATATTTTGGTGTGGGAAGTGCTGTAACTGTGTTATTGTCATATTGGGATACATCTGCGAAAGGACTTGCAAACCAAGCACTGACACTGTGGCTTTACTATGCTACTCAGAAACCTTTTGCCAGCCTGCCACCTACATCTGTAAGGCCACCTTTATTCCCTGTCCAACGATCTCCATAATAGAGATTCTGATCCTACTGTACTGCTTTGTCCTTATACCCTGGTAAGGCTGTTAAATGTCTGATCTCATCAGGGACTTCCAGTATGGCCAACTCTCCTATGTGTTTGAACAGAATCACACGAAACACTTTTATCCAGTATCTTAGTAGTCTCCTAGGACAGAGACTCTGAGAACTGAATCCTCACCTCTAACCTTGGCGTCCTCTGAGATGAATACTCTATTACTATATTGAGAGTGGCTGGGACTTTTCTGTAGACTTTCTTATTGTTCAGTTTTTATTTGTCAGGTTTTGCGTAGCAGTGTGTAAAAGTGGTGTCTCAGGCTCTTACATAAAAGAATTCTTGTGTCAGAGAAATAAGTATGTCTTCTTGAGTAAGGGTTTAATATCTTTCTCTACCCTCAGTACTTTCAAAGAGCTTTACTATTTCAAGTGAATCTCTGACTGGCTTGCAAGTTTCTGGGACACCTCCTGTTACCAATGAATTGAAAAAAGTAGAAAAGAGTTTGTCTGCAGAACTCTCAGAAATTAGGTATTGCACTGCATAAATTCTTATCTGGATCCTTATCAATCTCCTCAGTTACCTGAAAAAGAATAAAATTGTACTGCATTTATATCCAGCACAGCATCTGCATTTCAACAAACGTAATGTAATTGTAGTTAGGCATATAGAGATGCAGATTCAAGGTATCCATTTCTGATGGCCTCACATCCACACAAAGAGGTAGGTGAAATGTCACAGCTGTGCATAATATGTTTCCTCTTTATCAGTGACCAATGCACAGTATTTGTAAATACTAAAGCGTTTTATTTCAAATCCTTCTCAAGTTAATAATGGTTTTCAAAGTATTAGATTAAATTCACCCTCTTGAAATGTGACAAAACCGTTGGAGTTTCACCAGATATGTACATGATTTGGTTGCAACAACTTTTATCTGTGTTTCATTCATATCAAAGGATGCAATCTCTTTTATAAGCAAAGGAATGAGTTCAGATACCAATGAAATGCAATCACCACAGGTGACATGCAGCAGATTTCCTCTTTTGCTTTTTTTTTTTAAATTTTAAATTTACATAACTGTTCAGCACTGGTGGTGGAAAAGCATCTCAGAGATGAGATAAATTGTCTGCACTGATTTTTTTTTTTTTTAATTCCCCTGAACACAGCAAGACATGTTGTGAAGTTTCAGGGTCAACTACAGCCACGGTTTTAGAAAAGAGGAAGATTAAATTAGTCCCTTAACACATAAACAAAGGTTTGAGGAAAATTTCTTACTGACCCACTGATCACTAGCTGTCTCATCTAGGTTGAGAGCTGCTTGATGAGCAACTTATTTGGGTAGGAATAGTGACTGTTACTAGCAGAGGAATGTTCAAGAAAAGAAAAGGTGTTCTCACAATGAAAGGGCTTAAGATGTCGATAAAGCACACGTTTAAATTGGCAGTGGCATTAAGCAGTGATTAGCTGTGATTCACAGGTTTAAAAGCAAAAGTCATTTAGTTTGCTAATTACAATAACAGTTGCAAAACTGAAGAATTCCACTACAATTTATGAGGTACAAGGTGTGGAGACAAAACACGAGAACATTTAGAATCTGATCATTAAGGGTTTTCTACTAAAATAATCTCATCTGAGTCCATCAGAATCCCACTGAAAGGACCTTAAAAGCACCCTCAGTCTTTCCTGCTCAGTCCCTGTCTTGCATTATAGTTTCAGCTGCTACTGGTCCTTCGGTTGATTGTTTCAGCATGGTGGATGGGTGTTTGGTGTGTGAGAGGCCTTGACTGGATATTGTCCAGGGAATGTTTGATTCAATGAAATAGCAAGTCCTTTCAAAAGATGACCAGTCCAAAAACCACAGATGCTTCAAATAATTCACCTGAGTTGTGGGTTCCAAACCCCTCTTTTCTGCACATGACACAAATACAAGAAAGTGGGCTGTGACCTGTGTGATACTTCCAGGTGGTCAATATCCAGACCTGTTTTGTTCTACACTATGAAATTTTCATTCTATTTTCTGAAATTCACTGTTACTCATCCATTTCCTGTACAGATGTGAAACTGTTTTCAATCAGAACTTACTATACATCGTATAAACAAGTAGATAAACAGACGACTCGGTGGTGGAATATATACATATGGTCACATCCCTACAAATACACCAGGGATGATCTGCACATGGTTAATGTTTAACAGGACTTTGAAAAATTACCCATCTCTTATGGCAGCAAGAGGGTTAGGTTTTTTTCTGAGTTAAATAAAACAAGGTCATTGCTCTGGTTTTTGAGGCACATCCAGATAGTAAAACCTACGAAAGTTACCCTATGCATAAGGAAGCAACAGTTAAACACGCAGTGAAGGAACTTGAAGACACTTTTACAAAAAGCTGATCTGAGTCGATGTCACAGGATTACAAGTTATCTTAAAAAGCAGGGAGATGATAGCCAAGGCATGATATCCATCAAAGAAGTGTAGCAAAGTATATAAACAGCCCTTTGATAGCTATCAAGCATTGGATGTCACTGAACAGCACTGGCAGCAAATACAATAAAATCCTGTAGTGGTCATCTACTGCCATATGTCGGGCAGTGTCATGCTAAGTGGTACTGTGCATGCTGTGTTGTCCTCAGGAGAATGCAGTTACCCCTCTGGAGCCTCCTAATTTCCTTTATGAAAAAGATTTCCAGGGGAGAATATGTTTGAAGTCATTCCTACAACTGTCTTAAAACACCTTGGAGTTGTTCTTCTACAGAGTAAGTGAAAGGAAAGAAGTAACTGGTAGATGCTCCCTCTGTGCCTGGGCAAGTGCACCTGGAAAACAGTTTCACTCGATGCGTCCCCTATCTGCTGCCTTGGCACATTTTTCTTGACACCAATTAGCTCCTGTGCCTCAAGAACGAAGACTTTAACAAAATCCACCATAGGAAACAATGCTCCTTTCACTTTGTATCCTCATCAGTCAAACTGTGTAGGGAGGGCCCCTCTGTCCGGCTTTCTTTTCTGTCCTCTATCCATCTCATTTTTGCCCACTTGGCATCATATTTACATGAATAAAATGTACATTAAATATGCAATGGTTAGTGGAGATGTACTGGAGAACTTGCCACTAAATAATATCATTTAACTAATTAAGATAGACTTGTAATAAAACTAATGATAGAAACAATAGTTTTGGCAACAAACACTGAGTTCTGTGAAGAAGAATGTGATTGCTGCTTGTATCCTATTTACCTTTAAAACTTCCATGTTGACATTCATAAAGTAAGCACTGCTTTGTGGAAAAAGAGTGCTTTTAGAGATACATGGATCAGTAATGACTACAGAATCGGGATAAAACAGGCTATTTAAGATTCTGAGTGTGTGTCATGCCAAACTTCATTCTCCAGAGGGCTCAGAAGCTCACAGCCGGCATCTTCTGGAAATATGTCACCTTCGGTCGCTATTGATCAGTAGCTACCTACTGTTGTGCTGGAGACTCAGCTTACTAGCAACAAAGTACTGCAAGCACCAAGGGTGCTGCACAACAGTGCACAGAGCTTTTTGATGAATAAAGTGAAGCAAGAGATATCTTTGAATAAGGTCAGAAATTACTCAGTGATAACATGTTTTCATGTTATCTGTGAAAGCATCACCACAGCTCAGTTGACAGAGGTGAGAGACTACTCCAAAACACTGAGAAACAATCACACAAGCTATCTTGTTTTTTAATACTGAAGAAAAGAGCTTCATTCCCTTATTTTTGTCTTCATTTTTAGCCAGCTGAATTTGCACTGTTTTACTTCATGTACTTTACGTTTTATGTAACAACACTTCGTGAAAAATGATTTATTGTTAGTGTATCAGCAAAATAGTTCCTAAAAATGGTTCTGCTAAACTACAAAAAACCTGAAAGTTTATAATAATTTCAATTAAAAAATAAAAATTGTCTGAGATCAATATACATGCAAGAAAGAAGTAAAGTTGTGATAAATGGGAAGCACACAAGTCACCAAAGTACACACATGCACATCAATTCAGTTTACAGTCCAGTCAACCTATGAACTTTCTGCCTAACTCCCTTCCTGGAGACCTGTGGGCTGTTGGGACTTTGCATTATGTTCTCCCTTGAAATCAAGGCCCAAAACTTTCCTACAAAAAACTATTATTTTTTGTCATACTCATTGGAGGGAAAAACCTGTGCTGGTTGCACCTACCTATCCTCTGCAGTCCCTGAAATCATGGCACAGGTCTGTTCACCCTGCTGGCAGGCAGTAGAAAAGTCCTGAGCTTATTGTGCTCAAGTGGAAGAAATGTTTCATGCTTTGAGTAATCATCTGACTTGTTTCCTTGAAAAATCCTTTACAAACCTATATATCTCCACTCAAAAAGTGGTAAAGAGGTGGACATGGAAGAGAAAAATGAAGTTAAGAGAGAAGACAGCATTACTAGATAAACACAAGAAGATGACGCACAGATATTTTGTCTCAAGCCATTTGTGGATATTTCAGAAGGATGCATCACCATGGACCTGAGTGTCTTTTGTCTAAGTTTCTGCAGTTATTTTCCATGTGGTTTCCTCCAACATTTAGAAAAAAATCACATTCAATTTAGAAGAATAGCACAGTCATCATCTAACTGGTTATACTTAACTTTGGGAGGGGCAAAGTTACTGAAAGAAAGTATTTTTCCTTCCTATATCAGCCTCATTTTTGCGATTGACTGACTGACTGACTGACTCCTTTTTGGTTTTTTGCCCGTATGTTCACTTTTATTCACATTTCTAACTTTCCAAAGGCAATTGAGAATGTTTGGATAAAATTTATATCAATGTCAGGCTATTAGTATATAATTAGTATAGTTGTTTGTGCCAGAGAACATGCAACTATGGGAAAACAGGGGATGGGGGTGGGGTAAAGAAATCTAAGGCCCAGTCTTAAACATATGCTGTATATTTACTGTAATGGAGGAAAGAAACACCAAGTTATTTACAAAACCTGGAAAGGTCTGCTGTCTGCTATTAGAGGAGTCAATGTTCAGCAGGCTTAATAAAAAGGTGTGCCCTTCAGACTGCTCTCAGTTTGTCCTATCATGTCTTTTTCCATCTTCTGCCTTACAACGTTTTCTATGCCTTGTAAACTGATAGGAATTCATTCCTCAATGGCCATACACAGAGGTTAATCAGCTCCCAGCAGCAGCTGACTTGGCACTGTAGAAGAAATAGTCTATGCTACATCCAGTTCAGAAATGTTACCTTCATATCCCCTTCCCTGTTTTGGGAAACTGTAAGTCTTTTTCCACTTCAGTTCTTCTGGATATAGACTGGCAGTGTCCTCTTGTGCTGTGTCCGAGAGGCTGTTCACTGTGAAAATTGCAAGTCAATGTGATTTGACACTGAGTCAGCCAGAGACATGAGGTAGGTGTGCCAACATTGTTCCTTACGTCAAATCACAAAACAGGGTTTTTAGTGTTAAAAATCATAATTAATTAGGTCACAGGGTAGGACAAGGTAACCATTACAATAGAGAAAAGGAAGATTTCTGGGGAACACAGCTTAAGCCGTTTGAAAACAAATCTCTCCCCTACTCACTGTGCCCGTCCTTCCTTCTGACCTTGTTCTCCATCCTGCAGTTTTCACAGTGGATTGCAGCAGACTCCCTCTGACTGTCTCTGAAAGTTTCCTTTCTGTCACCTCTGTGTCTGTGCTCTCTGCTTTCTCGTTGATTCGCACGCCAGCTGCAGGCTTCCTGCCTGCTCCACCCTGCACTTGCCAAAGGTTGTCCAGCAAAGCCTGTAAACTCACTCTCAGAGATAACACCATCTCTGTCTCCCTTCAGAGGGTGCAAAATCCAGGACAGAACAAAGCAGCAGCTTTTGACCTTGCTGTCCAGCACAGCCTTTCAGAAAAACCCCCTGCTCATGGAAACTGTGAACAAACAACTAACTCAGGCTGTTTAACATGTCACTGTGACACAGTGGTGAGAGGTAGGAAAGGCTAAAAGAATTTAAGGGATTATTGGGGGACAAGCAACTAATCTTATGTGTATTTCCCTCACATTCTTACATCGTAAAATGTCATTCACTTGTGCAGCCATGAAGCAGAGGACTTGCTTGTTTAAGAAGAACAGATCAGTAAGGTACCGAGGATTTCTATTCCTCAGAGGGATTCCTTCTAAGGTGATAAAAGAACATAGTTATCTATACTGGCACAAACAGCAAGGTGTCTCTGCCTTGTAATATTAGAGCCAAAATATGACACTTTCTGTGCCTTAAATTCATTTTTTTTTTTAATCCTTGGAAGACACGTACAAATTCTGCTATAAAATAAATGGAGTTTTGCACCAAGTGTTGAGAATGCTAGAGGTTAAAAATATTCTCTACCTCCTGCCTCCTCTGTGCCCTGCCACCTCTATATATTTTTGTACACATGCAAGTTTATGCTGTAAAATGTTCATAGCAAGAGTTTGCTATAAAAAAATGCTATGCATTATACCTGATAAAATGCTAAAATAAAACAGAATTTTAAAAAGCTGTAAAATATACTTTTTCAGCGTGTGATGCTGCCCTAGGAAATGTACCTCACAGGAAACTATGAAACCTGTAACCTAAAGCATGGCACCAATCAATCCATGAAAAAAACTAATATGCATGATGCCTGGGTTTCGTGTACTCAGTGAGCATATTCACATGCTAAGGCTTTTTATCATTTGAATGTGCTGTACCAGAAGGGAAACCACAAAAATACACTGTCACCAATTTAGAATGAGGTCTGTAGCAGTCTGCTGCAAAGGAAGCCAACCATAAATGGGGGAAAAGGAGATGTCTAAATAGGCAGGCCTTTCTAGAAAAAAAAATAATAATAATAAAAAAAAAAACCACAAAACAAACAAACCAACAAACCCCAACAAAAACAAAACAAAAAAACACCTGGAAGAATGCAGACAATTGATATAGATTTCATTTTTTTTCCCTACAGTTTTTTTCAACTATAATCCTTAAAAGATTTGGAGACAGTAATTAATGTAAATATTGGAAAGTCCTCAGTTCACATCTTTTTATCTTCCTGCTCCTTGCAATTAAATTCAATAATATAAGCAATGTTGATGGATTTTTTCCACCTTTTCTGATCTTCAAGTTCCTCAGTTACTTAAAATTCTGAAGTCCTGAATGCACTAAAAGAAATATTAAACTCTGAAACTTTTCTAGTCTGCCACTATACCAACACCCATTTTTTAAAGTTAAATATTTCTTCTTTCACCATTTTGAAGCTTTCATAGGCCCAAAATTGCAAACATAAAAATAAACCCTAACAGAACTATCACTCTGCATGGAACCAAATGGCACAAATGAGGTAGGAGTAAAAAGGACAAGTAAGGAAAATCTAAAAAAAAGCCAAACAAAACCCACCTATTTCCAAATTAGTGACTTTTAAAAATGCATGTATACAAGTGTTTTTTGTTCATGTCTTTTCTTCTAGTTTGAACTTTCCAGCTCTGAAAAAAATGCAATTCACCATTTATTTATGTTTTTGGCTTTGCACAAATGTTTCTCTGCTTTTCAATAAATTCTACTCACAATATGTAAATATCTGTGGCAAAGACCATCCCCCTGGCCTGGTACAGGATGCATTGCTAAGCAACATTTTTTTTTCATCTGCTTTGGTTTTGCCCTTTTGTTCCCTCTTGGAGTTCTTGTAGTCACTAGCTTTCTTACTGTGTGAACACAGAGGGAAGTTCCACCAGGGCCCCTCTCTGCAAATAATATGCTATGTAAAGGATTCAGATTTCAGAGAGCCCATGTAGAAGATCATGACATTTGTTAACTTACTTTGAATCAGATGTTCAGAAACAGAATCCCACTAGCATATGGGAATATAAATCTGGGATATTTCCACTCTAGATTTCCATTACTCCCTGAGAGGATGGGTCTGCTGAAGGCTCAACTTCAGAGCAGAAAATAAACATTTCTACCTTTTTTCCCTTCTTCTTCACTTTGTGTTTTAATTTGTAAAAGAAATCTGAATATGTAGACTAGATGGCAATTACAGAGCGCTTCAGCAGGGTCCTTAACTAGGAGATCAACAGTGAGGACTTGGAGACATGCTATTGTGCTGCTGCCTTTGACATATTGTTGAGACAGGCTCAGCTTGTCTTAGCCTCACAAAGCTAATGATAGAACTTACATAAAAGAGAGCTCTTTATATTGGTGGAAGTCAAGCATCAGCCTGAAAGTCTAAACACGAATCTCCATACTTTAAAATGTTTTTAAAATTATTAATGGACATATATGCTCTAAAATTGACAACATGAAGAACCAGAATGCAAGCACTCTCATGTTCATAGATCTGTGGTTGTGCAAAGTATTCCCGATACAGTAGATTTTGCCAAAAGCTAAAAACACAAACCTGGGCCTTTGCCTTAGGGTTTAAATTAAAAAAAAAAAAAAAAAAAAAAAAAGAGGAA
>WEKY01051258.1:25680-39730 GCA_013390045.1 Picathartes gymnocephalus
AAAAAAAAGTTTGGATTGTTTTTTCTTTTTTAAACATGCACAAGCTAGTTCTAAAGCTGTTGTTTCAGAATATGAAGCTTTCCATGCCCTCAAACCATAAGGTGTCTGCCTGCCTCACTCTTATTGAGGCCTGCATTTCTGTTGATGCTGACATGGCAGTGGTTTCAAATGGGTTTGCAGCTGACCAGCAGCAATCAGAAATGGTAAGTTTCCAGATATTTATGACAAAATTCGTCTCTACAGACAAGGAAATCTTATATTGGTATGAGGCTGGCAGCTCCAAGGCTTGACATAAATTTTCAGCAAACACATTCCTGCCATTGCAAGCTGTGCTATCCTATCAATTCAGTGTGATTACCTAGTCCAATACCAGGAATCCACATTTAATAGATAGTTCCAGCAGCAATCCTCTGACACCATCAGCTAAAGCTTGTTCTCACTATCTTCTTTACCCTCATCTATATTGCTGTCTATAAGAGAGCTTCCCTGTTCCATGAATTGGTATGTAAGGGCAGGTATTTGCTTCATAAACTCCTGCTGTTTCTCAGCTGCTTGTCAGTGCAGTGGAGGATTTTCAATATGGCATGTAATTAACTATTACCGAAAAAGTAAAAACTAAATGTAGCAGGAAAAAATGTCATTTGAAAGGGTTGTTCCTTCCTACAGTTTTTTTAAATTGCACCATGTGCCTCCCAAAAATGAATTAATGAATGACTATAGTATTTTAACCAGTGAACTATACATGTGGAAATGGAAATTCCTGGCTTCCCTCCAGAAAAATAAACACTCTATGAACAGAAACAATACCTCAATATTTCATATGACAGGGCAGTAGTGCAGAGGATTATAGGACACATAGCATGCTGATAGTTCATAGACAACCCTACCCATTTTAACACAAATACTTATTTGTATTAAGTGAACAAAACTAATTTTTTGCAAAAGTTGCTTTTTGGAAAGAAGTAACAGAAAGAATTTTACTTTGAGATTTCACACTTGGAGCAATTGTATTTGTGTGATCTTTTCCACTGAGAACAGAATCCATTTTTTCTAGGACTGAAGCTATTTGGTGGGGACAGGGGGACAGTTTGACACAATCTGGTAGTGCCTTTAACATTGAACTATATCACCCTCTAAGGGCAATAGAGGTCAAGGCATTAGGCCACTGACAACTTGGCAACTGTGCAACTTCACTGTGATACTATCAAATAACAGCATGTATAAAGTGTAAATAGTCCCATCAACCCAGAAATCGAGCTTAAAAGTATTGTTGTATAACCACCAATCAAATATTCTAGTTTAGTTTAATTTTAACAAACTTACACAGATGATGCTTTCTTTCTCATTTTTTTTCCTAATTCATATCCTTTTACTTGGTATTACCTCTGTTTCTCGCTTCAGTCTTGGACTTTGTGACTACAGCTCTTTCTTGTCAGAATACTCCTGCATTTTTTGCTACCTAGCACTTCCTAAATGTGTATCATTTCTACAGCTAAATTGTATAAAGCATTATTTTGCTACCAAAAATAAAAAAAGTAGTATCTCCTGCAAGAGATGACATTCTCCTATTTGATGCTCCTATGGACTGCTTCCATTTCCCCAGCTATCTCAAGATAGGAAGCCCAGCTGTTTGCTTTTTTCACTTCTTTCATTAGAGTTCACACTCTACCTCCAGATACCCTGCTAGAGCAACTGTCTTCCTACACCAAAGCCCTCTGGAGATGTATAAACATTAGTGAGCATGTTAGAAGCACTAATGTGCAGAAACTTGTCCTCTGCTGCACATGTGGCCCTCGAGCTCTGCGCAAGAGTGTTCTTCTCTCTGAAAAGAGAGCGGATGAAATAAGAAGGGTTCTGTGCAACTACAGCAACACATTTATTTTTCCTCCTTATAAATGCATTTACCAAGCCAACACCCAAATCCACTGGAGTTGTGCCTGATGAGGCAGCTACCCCTGCAAGGTCGTGGTCTCTGTCTCCTCAGGAAGAACATGGTGTGCACTTCCTCCATCTCCTCTACCTTTGTCTGCAATCAGCTGTGTGGTCTCTTCCTTACCTAGAAAGCATGGTCTTTTTATTACATGAATGAGTTTGAAATAGTATTTTTAATTATTTTACCAATACTACTGTTACTTGATCACAAAGAAATTATGGTCCTATTGTCCTTGTCACAAAACTTTGTGAGACAGTCACTAGAATAGGAAAGGCATCATCTGACAGGAATCTGCTTTATTCTAGCTTCATTCCTGAAAATGTTTGCAACTTTCCTTGTCAGACAATAATGCACTGGGTGCAATAGCATTTTTCATTAACTTGGTCACCATTGTAATAACAGTACTAACAGTACTCCCACAATATGTACCAAAATGAATATAAGCTTATTTTTGGATGACTCCAAAAATACTAACATTATAAAAGGAAAATAGCCTTTTTAGCCAGTATTGTCCTATCAAATATTTTATCTTTAAATAGTTAACTTGACAGCTTTAAGAAAATTTTGTTGCAACTAATTAATGTATTGTCTTGCTTGATTTTATTTCATACCACAATTTTTAATGCTAAGCAATTATATGTTTTTAAATGCAGCTCATTTGTAAAACAGATATTGAGATACATCTTAATGCACCTCTTGCATTCAAGTTGCATACAAATTGCACTCTTGCCTGACCCATGACTGAAATTTAATACAGTCTTAGATATTTAAATTCTTGCAAAATAATATGAAATTGTGACAAACAGAAGTGCGATAAGCCCTGCTTTGGCAAAGCTGGGATAGCAGAAAGCCATAGGATGTGAAGATATTTAGAGTCCAGAGAGAAAAAAACCTACAACTTCAGTTAAGACAAACAAAACAAATTTTCCAAGCACTTTGTTTTTTATATATAGGTATTTTATTTGGTTGGTTAGTTAATCTTGGTTTGTGGTTTGCATGCTTTTAATAAAAAAGGTCTGATAAATATTTTAGCCTATAAAATGGCAGAACTGAAGTATAACACAAAAGGGACGGGGACCTGTATAACTCATCACCTTTTGGTGAAATGGGTTTTTGTTAATTGTTGCCTGTCACTACATCTAAGGTGGGAGATGGAAATCTCCTAGTAATGTCAAGTGGTGAATATAAGATGACATTCACAATGTGCCTCCCTTTTACATCCTTTCACAGATATTGTCTCCTACCATAGGTTCCAAAAATTTTTTTGATGGACTAAGAATTTTTTTTTTTCTGGGTTTAGATAGTTTTTAAAAATATTTTCACTATATTTCTTAGTGCAATTTTAATTACACTATAATAAGCACAAATAAGTAAAGATAACTATTTAAACATGCATTGGTCAAAACTGCATGATACACAAGCTTTTTCGTTATTTTCTATATTTTGTCATCCTAACAGAACCAAAAACAGGGTGCCACACTAATAGTGGATGCTAGCCTAATTTCGTTAAATTAGGCCTGTGATTAAATAAACAGACTTAAGGCATCCAAGTATTCTGTTGTGACAGTATGCAAGGATGCCTGGTGTCCCAAAAGCAGTACGCATTCAGCAATGCTTAAAAAACCAAATGAGCAAACCAGAAGCTTGCTGTGGCGCCCGTCCAGCCCCGCGCTGCGCCTCACCCCGCTTGCCAGAGCAGGGCCGCGCCGGGGTGCCCTGCAGTACCCGCAAGCAGCCTCTAGATGCCGCTGTTTACTGCGCTTCGGAGCCGCGCCGCCGCTCCCGGGCATCGGCCGCCGGCTGGAGGAAATGCCCTTGACAGGAATCGCTTGAGCCTGAACGCGCTCTCCTGACGTCAGCTGCCAAGGTTTCAGCAGTCTCGGGGAAAACAAGCAGAGCTTCTATGTTTATCTGTAAAACTAACACCCCTCCTCTCAGCAAAAAGAAAAAAAACCCAACAAACAAACAAACAAACAAAAAACCATGAATACTTTTCCTTCACCAAATAGGACTGCTCTCGGAAATATAATTAAGAGTTTCCATTGCATCCTGAGCCATAAAATGTACCATAGGAATGCCTTCCTAATTACAGAAACTCCTTCTGACATACACATATACTTAATTAATCTGGATGTCTTTGTTTAAAAATGACGCGGTATAAATATTAATCCTTTTTTCCACAACTATTCTTTGTTCCATGATCTATATTCATTGTAGCACAGTGAATTTGAGATCATTAGATCAGCTACTGCTATTTAGATGTAAATGTCTTCAAGGAAGATTAATTACTCTCTAATTCTGATTTTTTTCTTTTTTTTTTTTAATCGGGATAATGAAGACATTATCTGACTTTTCTATGAAAATTAAAAAAAAACCACTCGTAAACCAACAAAACCCCCACAAACACACACCAAAAAAAAGAAAAAAAGAAAACAAAAAAACCAAAACCAGAAACTCCCCTTGTGCCTTCATGTAACACAGTTCACAGCAGATAAAATTTTGGAAAGTGTATGGGTAACTTTTATGGCATTTAAGCTTGTAAATGAGGTTAGGTGAAGCTCCAGAAAGCCATTTAGTAGTTGAAATGTTCATGTTCAAGTTGCATATCCCTCTCAGGAGCACCTCGGTTCCCTCTAGAACACACGGGAAGAGTGCAGAATTACAGGGTGCTATCTTTCAGAAATGAAAGACAGACCACTCTTTCCTTTAAACCAGAGAAGAAGAAACTCTGACTAGCATGGTGATCTATCCACAAGCACATGGAGAACATGTAGTCATACATGTTACTTTTCAATTTGCAGCTCCTGACAGATGGTCTCAAAGAATGCGAGAGCCCTGTTTAGGCAACCGAAAGCAACTGCTATTAGGAATGCTTTTGAATTACCTGATACAGACCTCTTAGAAGTGGAAAATGAGCCACAAGAGCACTTGAATCACAGGCTAGAATTTCATGACAGTTCACTGAGGGAGCAGGAGAGCCGAGAGGGTTTTTTTCCTTTGTCCTGTGTGACTCAAGCATGCACAACCCTTCCATGCACCACCTGCAACTCATTGATTACTCGTGGAGCATCAGGCGTACTGACACTATGAATGATTTTCTGGAATGACAGTTTCACGAAAGGGATGTATACAGCTCATGGAGTAAAGAATGCAAGCCAAGACTCACACTCCAGTCTTGTCCACTATGCCTGGGAGTCATCACACACACACACACACACACACACACACACGCATATACAACCTGCCACAGTGGGACTTAATCATATTATCAAAGTGAACAGCATCATCAGGAGGCATGGCTGAGACATTCTTCCAGAAGTTAGGAGCTGTGATTTTCAATCTATAAAGACAAAAATCGAGTAAGTGTGTTCTGGGCTAAAGAAATACTAAAGCCATTTAAACACAAATTTCATGGTTGTGCTTAAAACTAGAGTAAAACAAAATGCACTATGTTTTACACAAAGCTTGATTTTGTGTGTAGCATGCACTGTTTTATCCAGTGAGAAGAGGAGAAGGATTTTATTTGTAGATCCTGAAATGGTTTCAGATGTTTATTGCTTAGACAGGGCAAGAGTAAGAAGTTTCTGAACAACCACAAAAGCACAAATGCAGCTTCTCAGAACTATTTAAAGTGAAGCAAGCTGTGGACAAACTTCCTTCAGCTTGGTGACATTCAAGATAAGACCTTTAGGACTGCATTGCGAGGTAGATGCCTAGGTACTGTCCATAACTTACTTGGGACAACCAAGATATTTTTAGACCTCTTTTTGAGGCTTTGGGATATTTTTAACCACATAGCTTCTTAGAGATTTTCCAGTATTGTGCAACATCTACTGCACATCAGAACAAGCAGCATCAGTGTTAATAAGAACAGAATTTGTGACCGTACACTTTATATCGGAGCTCCCTTAGGCTAAATGGGAACACTGACATAATGACTTGTAATGCTAACTGAAAGAATGCAATTAAAGGAAGAATTATGAAAATGAGCCTCCTGTCCATATTTAGTGGGAAGGAGCTGTATTTTAAATATTACCTCCTCTTAACACCATTAAAACATGGGGGTCCTGATCTTGAATTAGTTACTTATGCCTTAAAGCCCATGTTCAGGCACAGCACAATTCTGCTTCATCCCGAATTTTTTCATTTCCACTGTTGGGAAAACTGAAACATACAAACTTCTGCAAGATAACCAGTTACGTTCAACTCCTTTTGGGCTGATTGAAAGCTTATATCTACTAACAAATAAAAAATAAACACGACGGAAAGATTACTCATTAGCCATAGATGTGCCACTGCCAAAGAATACAAGCTTTGGCAAAAGCCTTTACCTTACAGTATTTTACATTAAAGGCTGCAAAGCAACAGATGGGTCTGGCTGAGGAATATCTGCATTGTTGTTCCATGAGAAAGTGTAGGGTACTGAGATATCACACACCAAAGCAAAGTAACAAAACACTTTTGTCAATGGAATGGAGATTTTCACTCATGTTCAAAGACTTAGATCCAAGATCAAATACATAATGGGGAAAAAAATTGAAAGTGCACAATTATGCTGATTCTCTTGTAGTAGCATAGGTGTGTGTACAGAGAAAGATTCTTGCTATACCATCTTTACAATGCATGCATCTTTAGGGATAGCAGACAGTCTATTCACTTAAATCATGTTAATAAGAATTTCATAGCTTTTTGGTTTGTATTTTTTTTTATTATTATTTCTGTCAGTAATGAAAAGTGCATTACTGTGCTGAATGCAACTGGCTGTCTCACTGTGTATCCTGAAGTCCTCTGGCACTCACGCTGTTAGAACAAATACTAATATTTCAGTAGGACACCCTACATTTCTCAGTCAAGAATCAGCTGAACAGGAATGTAAACCAAGCAGCAGCTGAAGCGCACCTTCTTGAAATGACTAGTGTTCAGTGTATGAAGTTTACTGAATTGCACAGGAGTTTTGTGGGTTTGACAGCACTGAAGAAGTGGGGGAGAAAAAGGCTTTGTAATTACTACTCCTCACTGTTATGGTAAGAGCGTATGGAGGGTGGATCTTGTATTACAATGACTGACATAGTGTGTTATGCCTTAAAGTAAAAGACCTCAAAATTACAGAAATGAGATAAACATATCATTTTCATATTACACCTCCGTGTATTTTTCCCTTGGCATCAGATGAACTTTACCTGAGCTTTCAGTCCAAGAAAATCTGTAGGTTTCTTTTTCTATTGCCCGGATTTACTATCTTCAGTGACAAATAGTTATATAGATATAGAGAAGAAGAATGTCTAAAGAGGACTGTGAATAAACTTGAGTTATTGTTTTTAAAAATATTCTATCTTGGAAACAAGCATCCTCTCCTCATCTCATGTCTGAGGTTTGCAAGCATGGATATAAGTGAATCAGACAGAAGGCCTTCAGTCTATCTAAGATTTAAAAAGATAAAGGGAAAGACTGAGATATGAAAGGGAATCTAAGAACTGATCCCTGTAAATCCATCTGAAAATAACAACTTTCTGGCCTATGTCAGAACAAACTTTGTCAGGGAAAAAAACTGTGGCACTTCCAAGCTATTCCTAATACTGCATTTTTTCAGATTATAAGGTGTCCTCCCTTGGAAGGGGGAGTTTCCTTGCTCACACAACCTGAGTCTGCCCAAGCCCATTGCAGGGAAAAGGGTGATGGGTGCCTTGTTAGGCTTTGCTGTAGGCCACTGCAGCACCCTCCTGCCTCTGTTAGGAGTAAAAGCAATCTAATCTACCTGTCTAGACAAGGCTTTGCACTGGTCTGATCCCTTTCTTTGGTGCAGCTTGTGACATCCAGAAATTTGACAAGGAAAGCAATTATTGATCGGTCTGAAGTGTGTTTTGCAGTGATAATTGTCTAAGCATGACTGACTGATGCCCCTATAGATAGGTGCTTACTTATTTCCTGATGCATGTTGTCCTCAGAGCAACAGAAACATTGATAAGAGAGAGGACAAAATGACTAACTTTGATGGAGTTTGTGTTGAAACATCTGCTGCTTGTTAACATGGGAGACAGAAGCAGTGATTTATTAGTAATAAAGAAGGAAAATCCATGAAACTCTGGCTTATTCTTCCCCTAAACAATTTTCTAAGAATGCCCAGTAAGTTCCCATAAAGGGAAAATACTGCCCCATTATTTGTATATTTTTACTTTGCTTACATTATGACTTACCACATAACACATTATTTACTTTAAGACTTTGAGTAACCTGCCCATTAAGAAACCTGGACAATAAAGTCACTAAATGGAACAGTGAAAATCTATGGAGAAGTCATACTAAGGTCATTTAGATTTTTTCTCTTGCCTAGAATCTAAATATTTTTAGGATATTGAACAGAATGTAAATGATAGCAAAGATATTTGGTGACATTTCCTATTCTCTGAATACATACCAAACACGGACCTGTAATTTTCCCCCATTGTTTTCGTGAGAGTAGTTTCATTTGGTGTAATCCTTTCTTTCAGGCTCAGCTCTGCATGAGCACGCTGCAGGATTCTGGCTTCCATATAAAGAGGAGCTCAGAGAGGAACTGGCCTCCAGAAAGCCAAAATTACATCAAAGTACTTCCTCAGAACATGGTGGCATGTACAGAGTCGGGGTACTGCTGCCCATAAGAGGAGGGCACACACCTTCTCTTTTACAGCTTTTGAGCCCTGAAGAAAAAAGGGTCTTTGAAAATCACGGTCATGCCACTGGGGCACAGAAAAGAGATGTGGTTCAGGAATTTGTGTTCTTCCCTTCAGTGCATATGCATGGCAAATAGATGGGCATCATCTGTTCAATGAAAGGGTGTAGCTTTTTCAAGAGCTCTACCCCCAGAACACTAAACCTACATCTCCTGAGAGATAAAACCTCAAAACCAGAGATGCCTTGGCTTAACTGGAATGTTAAGAAATGCAAAAGTGTTAGACTAAGAAGAAGCGACCATAACAGCATGATTCTTTTAAACAGAAATTAGTCATCTGTCTGCCTGCCTTTGTAATTTAAAGGATAAAGCTATGTCTATGTCAAACAAGTATTTTTTTTCCCCAGAGGATATAGGGTTTAATCAAGCTTTACTACCTTAGTAACCTTTTGTAAATGGTGAGGCATGACTGACAGAAGAGTAGAACTGAAAAAAAGAAGATATTTAGGTCCAAATCCAGATGTAAAGATGTCAATCTCACTAATGCAAGTTAGTGTGAGTATATATATTGATTTAAATTGAGCATTTTCTATTTTCGGTGCAAGAAGGAGCAGGTCATAAGTTGAAAGAAGAAAACCAAATTAAATGCCTGTTTTGGTAAAGCATGACAATACCTGAAGGATGTCTCATTTCACGTCTTGGGTCTCATTCTGATCCTGTCAACGTTGCATCAGCATAACTCCACCTACAGATCTACATTAGTGTTTTGATGGAAATGAAAATGCTTCAGTAAAGCTTTCTTCAGACTTTTTTTTTTTTTGGTCCAAAAGCCTTTAGATATCCGTTCTTTTCCCCTCTACTCTTTTTAAACAATAAAGTATCAATAAGACATCAGGTTATTTGCAGGTTCTGGAATATTTTCACTTTACACAAAAGCACATTGGTTGGAATCTGCTTCTGTATTCTGATTCATCAGGTACTTATATTGTAACAAATGACATGAGTGTAACAAAGAATTAAGCATTTTGTGCCACATGAAATTACATTTAAGTGGTACAATAATTCCATTTTAAACAGCACTTATTACTCTGTTTTAGTTATGTCCAAATGGATTTTTATTATTACAGTAAATAAATACTAAAGCCCTGTGAAGGAGGAAAAAGCCCCACACACTTTAATGCAAACAATTCAAGCCTGAATATTAATCTGTACCTTTAAATAAACAGCAATCATTAACGGGAGTTGGATAACTTGTTGTATTGTACAGTGACAGGGATTAAACACTGGCACTGCAAAATGCCAGTGTTCAGCTTATGCACTTGTAGACCCTTCAGTGCCATGAACTGACATTTGCAATCTTTGTCAGTCAAAAAAAATGGCAAATTCACTCAAATTTAGTTCTGCCATTCAGATGGAATGAAGGTCATCACCTGCCTCTTTTGTGATTTGATTATCCAGGGACTGAGTTTATTCTCCTGAAGAAAGACACATTAAAAGGTCCCAATTCTGCAACTCTTGCCCCATCTCAGCAGCTCAATTTGCTTAAATTATTAATCATTAACTGACTTAGCTACTGCTGTTTATTTAAGAGTACAGATTATTATACAGTCCTGAACTGCTCACTGAAGTGTTTTCCCTTTCCTAGAACTCTCACAATCATTCTGAAAAACAATTAAATACATTCTGAAATTGCAAAAATGACTATATTAAATAAATAGAATTTATAATTCAATTACTTGGGTTTTTTTTAAATGCTGTAGTTATGTATGATTTACATTACCCAAAACACTTTTATTGACTTCATTCATGTAAATAAAGACTACAGGTCCAATCCTTCTACCCAAGAAGACAAGGAAACTCTGAAGCAAGCTCCTGAATTACAAACCATTAGGTGTACAAAGTCTGGACCAAAGCATCACACTTGCAAGGAGAAACATGCTTGTAAGAATGGGCTCCACAATCCTCTCCATATGCTGCTCTTGACTCCATGGCATTCCTTTCTTGTCTTCACAGATGCCCTGAAGTTTTGGAGGTTAGGGGTGCAGCAGATTGTAGGCATCCCTTTTTGGCCCAGTGCTTCTCGTAAGAAGTGAGTTTCCTGAGGTTACTTTGAGACTGTATTGTGGCAGGAGCCAAAATCAAGCGCGCAGCAATGCCAGTGCCAGTTAGAGCAGAGCGAATGTCTGTCCTGTGGAGGCAGACTCCTTCATGGATTAAAAACTATCTGTAACAGGGAGAGTCTTCACTTCCTTACCTGCCACACTGAACTCCTAATCTCTCCTTCCAGGGACAACCATATCAGAAACACCCCGAGAGAACACACCAAAACTGGCAATACGGCCTTGAATAGTTCCTACTGAGGACGGGACTAAGGATGTGTTTCCTAATGACTTAAGCAACATTCAGAAACAAGACCTCTGGGGATAATATTAAGGATTGCTCAATAGTTAGCACATAACCTGCTATCTGAACACACAAGCGGATTTTTATAATGCATTTTTTCACTATGCTGAACTGAAGGGGACATCCTATAGATGCACCATAGGTCAGGTTCCAGTGTTGCAGTGCTCTGCCATGAAATAAGAAAGCTCATTCATTAGCATATGAATCAGCTCTCCACAGAAAGTGGTAGAACTGCAGGAGAGGAAAAGCCATTTTGCTTTAATAATAACAGCCTGTAAGAGGCAATCCCAGGTACAAAATGATCAAGTGACCAGAGCCAGTTCAGTGAAGAATGATAGCATTTTATGCTCAACACTTCAAGATTAAAGTCTTTAGTTAGCTAAGCATAATGTGAATCAGTTTCATGTATAATGCATTGTGTGAGCCCATAGCCACTGAGATACATTGTAAGCAATTCCATTTAGCGCAATTTGACTATAGCTAGTACAGAATAATTGGAGTCAGTTTCTAGCATGCTAGAATTTGAGTCAAATATGATATGGAAAAGAATTTGATACATAATAATATGGAGGCGAAGATAACAAGCAGTGATGTGGATGAATAGTTAGTATGTTATAATACAGAAGTCATTTTAATAGGTTGTGATGTGATTACGAATCCAGTGTTATACATAGACAAAAGGCTAATCCATAATGGTAAAGAAAGGCAACTATTAAGAAACAGTACAAATAATGGCACCACAGCTGCATTTGAGGGCAACATGACATTGAATACTGCAGTCTTCTCAAATATAAGAGCGGTGGAAAAAACATCTAACAGAAGATAAACATGGCTACTCAAAAGAGCACGGGACATGTCTCAGAGCAGTTCCTCACATTGTAGGGGTGGCATTAACGCTGCACTGGGTGATTCTACCTCCTGCTCAGGAATTCAGCCCTTTCTGCTCTTTTTCTACCATTGTTAGAAGCAGTTTTGACAGTTCTAACCCCTTTGGTACTCCGGGCCTCAATTTTGCAATCTGGTGTGTAAATACAACAGTTTGAAGACCTGCCTCTTCCATGAGGTTGATAATGTATGCTTAGTTAAAGAACTACCACGTTTTAAAGCAAGCACATAAACATTAACATGACAGATCTACACGTAAACATTGTTGGCTTTCTAAAATTACTTCAGAAAACAGAAAAAATGTGCTATCATTGTGGCTTGTGACTACATTGTGTTTAAGTCCAACAGACACTAGTTCAACGAATTTTTTTTCTCTTCCTAACTTTTCATGACTCTAACCCTGTGTACATGAGAAGAGCTCATTTATAAGCATGTGCTAATCAGTTCTGACTACAAGTTTAAGTCATCCCTGAGCAAACAAAACTATTCAGCTTAGCAATAAAGTTAAATAATTATTACCAGGCTATGTGATGTGACTACAATGTGACATTGAAATGACTATGGTGTGATTAGAATAAGAATGGTATATGCCTGTGATGTTACTAGAATAAGGCTATAAAACGTCTGTGATGCCATACTGCTGTGATATGACTAGTGTCAGGAAAAATGTGTGCATTATTAATGCATACATAAACATGCTGTATTTCAGAAGCAGACTGCATTACACAGAATGCTAGCAGTTCTAATTACCTCCTTTATTAATGGCTGTTCTTCTTTGTATTTTAAAAGACAAAAGAACTGCATACTTAATTCATTCACAGAATTCTTTTTCTAAGTGGTTTGGCAGTAAGGTTGATCCTTCATGTCACTTGCTTGACTTTCAATGCTGGGGCTTTAGCCATCCTTCCTGTATTACATAATGAACATTTTTCTTAAACTATTATTAGATCCAGTTCAGTTTTCAAACATTGCCTGATGTCATCCAAACCCGGATCAATTTTTTTTTCTGTGTGTATCCGTAACAAGAGTATTTTCGATACAACTACAAAGCAGAGCAAAACTGAGTGTTTAATCTTTACGCATCATGGAATTACAGGATGTGCAATGCTCACATGCAGTGTCTGCATCCATATGACTTGCAAGTCATACATTTATCAGTACATAGTACACAATTCCAAGCCATGCAAATTACTGACCTCTGAGAGGTACAAGCACCTTCCACCATTTGTTAACAGTACATCCTATGTGCAGACACATACGAGAGTCTAAGAGCCTGCATCTGAAAATGTAAAATCTTCAAGGTAGAGCTCCAGTCTTTAGCTCACCAATGCTATCCACTGAAAATGTGCAAATGAGACAGTACCACATACAGAAAAAGTAAAATGCTGATGTTATCTTTGGGTTTTTTTCTATTTGAAAGGCTTAGCCAGAACCAGCAGCCAGCATGGCCACGTACCTGGGCATACTAAATTGCATAGGTTCTGTCATATAGCTTTTAAGTTCAAGCTGAGAAAAACTAGCAATAAAAGAACAGTCAAATGAAGGTTCATTCATGCTTCAGAAAACGTTGAAAAAGGCACTACATATAATGCACTATAGATAATGCACTATAATCATCTTCTTGTCACACTTTCGAGGTCACTCATATCATAATACATTGGCATTTTATTACAGTGTCTTCCAGGCATGTGATGCTTCTTTGCGGCTAGCTGGATAATTTACCTGTGTCATTTATGGGGAAAGCGAAACGCTCACTTTTATTATTTATCAAACCACAGAGAGGAGGAATCTTTTCCAGTTCAATGTTTAAGAAGACAAAACCCAAACCAGCAGAGTAGCTCTCTCCCTCCCTTGGCGAGTGTCTCGGCTGACCCTTCGGGAAAGGGGAGGAGAAAGGTGTGCAGGCGTAAATGCAAGCCGAGACAGGGCTGGAGTCAGAGCAGCCTGAATTATAGATGAAAGGGCATGTATTAAATATAAGGCCGAACCGGGCGAAGGCGGGCCGGGGCAGGCGCTTGCCTCCGAACCTGCGCGGCGCCGGCCCCACGGCCACCGCTCCGCTCCGCGCCGGGCCCGACCCGCACCACGAGCGGCCGCGCTGCCCCGCGCAAGCGAGACCGAGCACGCACTGGGGCATCCCCCGCCCCCGCAAAACCCCAAACCACACCACCCACCCAAAC
>WEKY01051258.1:46050-58793 GCA_013390045.1 Picathartes gymnocephalus
TTTCTTCTTAGGTCTAATAATTCCTTGCTAATAAAGATTTAAACGCGGTGCTGTCTTAATTTATTTTACGGGCGCTCGGTCTGCGGGCGCCGCGGGAGCGCGCGCGCGCGCGGCCCATAGGTGGCGCCAAGGCACCGCGCGGCGCGCGCTGGCCCCGCGCCAGCCCTGCGGAGGCTGAGGGGGCCCAGGGGGCTCAGGGGGCCGAGAGGGCCCAGGGGGCCGAGGGGCGGGAGCGCAGGCAGCGCCGGGCCGGCATTCCGGCCGGAGAGCCTTCTGTCCGCTCAGCGGGCACTGGCTACCTTTGCGTCCTTGCGGGGCGGCTGTGTAGCTGCGCCGCCGCCGCCGCAGAGGCTCGGTCGGTGCTGGGAGTCGTGGTACGTGCGGGCGCAGTACCCTCCAAGTGATAATGATTTGTCTGAATTAACAGGGATATGGATCCTAGGGAACCAAGCGAGACACATTTAGGCTTGTCTTTGCAAACCGATTTTGGCGGTAGCCAAGTTTAGGACAAAGTCATCCTCTTACTGTTGTATTAGCCTTATCTGAGGTGAATGTGCGGTTCCCAGAAGTGTGTCTTGACTTCGGGTGTCTGTAAGGTCTCACGCTGACAAGATGCTAAGAATAAAACAAGCACTTTGGAGGCAGTTCTGCTAAAGTAACTGCTCTGACACAACTCCTTCTCGTGAGACGCTGAAAACACTGTAGAGGAATCCCACAAACCCCTAGTCTCTCTACAGGACCTTAAAGAAGGGTATACTCCCCAAGACATCTCACAGCACCGTACACACACTGTCAGTGTAACTCAATTAAAAAAAAAAAAAATTAAAAAGACCCAAAAAATGTAGAGAAGGGCTCTGCTTAGTCTGTGCTTACTTGTCTGAAGTTTTCTCCTCAGTTTTAGTTGCAAAATGTAATCCCCCCAAACCACACATTCCTCTTCTGTTCTGAGATTATTTTAATTTAGACATAAGTTAACTTTCTAAATTCTATTAGAAAACTCAGACTTAACTCCCTGTAGTATCTGGAGGCAGTTGGTATGCCCAAATTTTTTTACCTGACAGAATGTGTAAGCTCTGCATGGCAAAGTTGAACATGAGCGGGAAAAAAACACACCCATACAAAAACAACTGGTGGCATTTCCAGACTTACCTGTGTTTATTACATTAAGTACACTCCATTTAGTAATAGCTGTAATTACAACTATATATGTATCTGATTCAAATTTCACTGAGGTCTTAGTGTATCCTTTTTGAAGTCAGCAGATACTTGTGATTTGGATTGCTCCCTTAAAGGTCTATTATTAGATGTAAATGAAAATACAACTCTTTTCTTAGGCAGGCAGTTACCTAATCTGATCTTGTATATTTTAATTCTGTGGGGAATATGATAGTGTCTTTTTGATTTTTTTTCTCCCAATGATGAGTATTACAGGATGTAATCTTTTTATGCTCTCTTGTCAATTTTGGCTGAAGTAGTATAAGCATCAATGATAGTAATCATCAATAGTCTTCCTATTCTTCTGTCTGTAATTCCTGAAATTAAGATGCATTTTAGCTAAATATTCATTGGCACAGGAGTGAAATACACCGTCATAGGTATTTTTTTAGATTTGTGATAGAGTATGGCCTTTAAGAAAGTATTCAGATGTAAAGATCTTACTGACTAGTAATGTGTGCTATTGCCATAGCATCTGAAAAAAATTCTTACAAATTCCTTTAGGAAGAGATACTTAGTTCTGTGCCATTGTACTGTGTTCTTCAGATTTAACATAACTAATTTCTCTGCATCCACTGTCAAGTTACATATGTATTCAGTAACTTGGTGTGTTTTGTAGAGGACATGGGAATTGTTGTGGATGATGTTAATATAGGGAAAGATGAAATATAGGATAAATATATGCCTAAGAAATACTAGCATCCTCCACCTTTACTTACAGTTTCTTTTAGTTCAAGACAGAGTGTGTCTTGCAGATACATTAATATTAGCAACGAGCTGAGACTATGTCAGCACTTGGACTTCATTCAAGCAAAATCCTGTTACTTTCGATGGGCATGTGACCCTAGAAATCTGTTAGAGCTGGGTCTTAAATCAAAAAGCTTTTAGAATTAAAAAATATATTGTTCAATAAAAAAATTCCTAGGCTTTTTGGGGGGGTTTTGTGAGGGTTTTGTTGTTTTTTTTTGTTGGGTTTTTTGTTTGTTTGTTTGTTTGTTTTGTTTTGTTTTCTTTGGGGTTTTATTTTGTTTTGTTTGTTTTTTAGGTGGGCAATTTCTGTGCAATCATCAATAAATTTAGTGGAAATTCTGTAGTTAGGTTTTTACATGTGACTTTAAATTGTACAGACTGATGTTTCACAAGTACCTAGTATGAAAACCAAAGCCTCCTTCAAGTGCCTATCTTGCAGTAAACCTGGTGGATGCTCTGAAAAGAGCATTTTTCAATACTTGAACTTGGGATTGTTCTAAATGCTAATTCACATAATTAGGAGTATCGAGAGGATGTTGCACACCACCAGCTTATATAGCTAAGCTTCCAAAATCAGTGTTATGACTCATAAAGAATACTGAAATCTATGCAGGCTTCTCAATCAGTGTTCTTTTCAGTATTTGATTGAACTTTAAAATGCGCTTCAAATTAGAAAGTCATTACACCAAACAGCTACATAGAAATACAGCAGAAGACATGTTGTATTCTTCTATGTGAAAGACCTCTTTTGAAAAGCAAATAAACAGACAAAAACTCCTACTCAATGTTGTTAGATTAACAATAGATTAAATAATAAAAGAAATTAGGGCCAATTTAGTGTGGTTATCCCAATTTTAAATTATAACAACTTCATTTAATCAGATTTAAAGCACAGCAGTGACAAATAACACAGATTTAAAAATATGTATCAGTATAGGTTATGGGCAAAAACTTCAGTCTTCATTCCTAATCAAAATGCATTTAGGCATGTTCTTTAATTTAACGTGGTAGAACTGAAGCAGAACCCTAGAGTCCAAATGACTTGAGATGTTGTCTTCAAGAACAAGTTGTAAGCACACTATAAGCACTTTCTGAATCAAGATGATAATTTAGAAATTTTGGAAATGTGCACAGTTCTAGTAGATTCAGGAAAGCTGAATATGTGTTAACACTGTCCTTGTATTTCTGTGCTCTAGTGGCAGAAATTAAGGATTTGGGACTTGAACGACATATTAAATAGATTCCATACTAAAGTATATTTTTAATCTTATGCTCCATAACATAAATTCTGTGAAGGTTGCCTTATTCCTTTTTCAGCCAATGGACTTCTTGGCTGATCAAGGAACAAGTGGCCAGGCTCCTGCTGATCAATGCACATCACTTAAACTTTATGTGGCAAATCTAATTGATATTATCTTACTCTGGAGTGTTTAAATTTGTAAGTTTGGAGTTTACGTAAGAGAAAAGAAAAGCTGAAAACATTAATAACTCTTAATTTGATACGCTGAGAGTGGCAATTTCAAGGTGCATAAGTTGATGGAAATCTGTGTTGGAATAGCAGTGCAGAGCTTACGTCACCTGCAAATATTAAAATTCTGTAACCATAGCATTCCACAATTCTGCATGCAGGATTATTTTTAGTGGCCTTGTTTCATCAGTTAGTATAAATAAAAAATACATACATTCTTTTGTATGCTTAGTTTGGTTTATGTGTTAGCATGGATATTAGCCTTGGGTGAGGACTAGTCATCTGGAAAAGTGTCTGCATGTAAAATTCAATTGTTTTCTAGTTCTGTATATTTATATATCTGTATTAAAATATTAGAAATTATGATAATGTACAGTGTATTTTTTTCTGTTGTTTTATAACTGAAAAACAGGTTAACAGATTTTGCTCAACTGTCTAAAGAAATTAATCTTTGAGCTGAGACCAAGCATGGAAAATTTCAGCTGAAAAGAAGAATTTTTCAGAAAGTTAAGAGCATGTGAAAATTCGAAGTTATAATGGAAATCTGAACATAACCCTAAGCTATAATACTATTTTCAATAGTGACGGTAGATGTGCTAAACTAGAGTAGGGAACATTTTGTGCATACAGATCAGACAGTAAAAGCTTAGTAATCTTCATTTATCTTCAAATGTTTCCTGTGTAAAAGATTTTTATCAGAATCACTGGAGTCTCACCTGTCCCGAATATCCAAAGCCAAAGTTTCACATTTGCTAAGAAATTTGTGCCACACACGTGAGTGAGAACTGGATCTTGAGAGTTTTATGCTATTGCAATTTTGTGATAATGTTCTTTTGTATATAGGAGCAAGGGAGAATCTTTTTAGTTTCCATTTCAGATTTTCACTTCCAGAGAATCTCTTCTTCTAGCACAGCAAAACCATATCAGCCACACTTTATTGACAGCAATTTTATTGTAGCTAGAGGCTTACAGTAAGCTGTTTATTGCTGTTCCCTAACGCAGTTGACAGCAATTGGGGAATTAATTTTCTTGCCCCTGATGTGCTTTCTTGGGTATAAACAACAGATGTTAAAGATATGAAAACTGTGACCCATTTACATTCAGCAGCTCTTTACAGGAACAGTCTACCTGTGTGAAGTGCAGGTTTCAAGTCCTGAGTAACTTTGCTCCACCAATTTTAGGATTCCTACTTTTGCAATATTATTTATCTTGATAAGTAGTGTCCAAGGGCCAGATATGTAATGCCTATGGATAGATCATCATCTAGGCAATTTCTGTTCAAGAATAGCTGGGTTCAAGTTTCATTTAGTTCAAGATTTAATTGCTTTGAACATACAGGATTTAACTGATAAAATGGACGTATAGTGTTCTGAACGATGTAATAGGAATTACAGGTGGTACCTAAATTTTTGGTATCTTTCACAGAATATCATGGTGGTCTGTAAAATCTATACTTATAAGTTTCCTCAGTTGCTGTTCAAGTACAGCTGTGTTGCATACATTCTGTAATGTCCATGTCTTCGCTGAAGAAAAAAAAACCGTACGTAGAATCACGTATTATTTTTTCCTTCTTTTATTTCTTTGGCTTTCCAGCCTGTGGCAAAATGTATGTAAAATGATTTATCCCCATACACTGATGTGGGCACTTAATCAGTTCATTTCTGGTTTACATGAGATAACATTCCATTGAGTGGAAAGATTTACCAGACTGTAGATAAGAGATGAATGGATGCTATCATATTTTACTGAAGTGTGGGGGAGGAGAATCATTTGTTCGTTTCTATCTTTTAGACATTTTCTATATGGAGGGCTTTAGCATCTTAGCTAACTGAGATTTTAAGTGTTAGTCTAGACACAAAATGCATGTTAGCCGTTCCCGTTTAATTAAAATACCATACAAAAAAAGTTCCTCCTAATGGAGTTGGAATAATTTTCTTGTAAGGGATAATTTTCTAGTGAGCTATAAACTCTTTCTTGAAGCAGAAATAGCTGTTTCTGACAGCAGACACCTTAAATTGATAATGCTACTTTTTCATTGGTTGTGAAATTATGAAAACTTGAAATAAAAACATAAATTGTTTTGAACAGCAGCATTGCTGTAGCTGTACAAACTCGTGTGTGTTATTCCTGGGACCACTGGGTTTCAGGAAAACATAAAGGCCGCTACACTTTTGATACAAAATTCATGGTGATCTTGCTAAAAGTGTCTGGACTTTCAAATCTTGGAATGATTTGGCCTTCATTCCCAATTTAATTTTTGAGTTTTGTATATACTGTGAATTATATGTGATAAGACTGAGAAAGGTAGTTAAAAATCTGATTTGTAATCATACTGAGGTGTCTAAATTGTACCAGTCTCAAAAGTTACCCATCCTTTGATTCTTTTCTCTTTTGCAGCAAGTGAGTAGTGGTGGAGATTTGTTTTAAAATCTTGGCATCGGTTGTCCTGCATCTTCTGTTGCACAGAGAGAAAATTTCCTAATTCTTCATTTGTCAGGATTTTTTGGTGTGTAGAATGTGTAGTTTCCTATGACCTGATGTAGTTTTGCCATTTCTTTTTTGAGATGTTACACTGAACTTTTTGTGCACAAATACTAATATTATTACTTGAAAGTTGGTCTAGAAAATGCACACTTCCTGTTACAAGAGGACTATAAAGAGCCTTTTTCTAGAGTAACAGTTCATCATTTGAAGTTGAATCCAAGCTGGGATAAATCTGCTGATTTATTCCATCTGCAGCTCTTTCTAATACTAACTTTTTTATAAAAGCAACAGGATGAGGTTGAGATAATATTTCCAAAATCTCAAAAATATGTAAAATTAGTCAGGAGTGAAGTGAATTAAAAATAATTTTATTTTGAGCTGAATTTGATTAAATGGGAAGGATCAGCTGTCATTTTTCTTCCTTCCTTTGTTTCCTCCCTCAGGTTTGCAGAAAGGCAGAGTTTTAAAATAATAACCTCTTCCCAGTCCAGAAAATGAAATCGGATATTCTCACTGGCTGATAGCTGAAAGAGAATTGCTACTGATATTGATTTATGAAACACTTTGTAGCCTGAAACAAATTTGTTCATTCGCCCTTATTCCTTACAGTGAAATTGTCAGATGTTTCATTTTTAGTTCTGGAGGGTGTTCTCAGTTCCTCCTAGGCTTTCATGTGTTGCTAGTAAAAAAAAAATCTCTGATTAGTTTTCTTAATCGTTAAAAAGTGTTAAATATCTGCCTGTAAAATACTTTTCATCAAATGAACTAATTTAGCCCATGCCTTGTAAGGTCATACAGTTTTCAAGAAACACTGAAAAAGTCAAGAGGAAGACCATGCTTCAGTTGTGAATGGTATTTGCTATTCTTCCAGCCACTTGTTGATTGGTAGCCAGCAGTAGTATCTCTTAAATGGTTAGTCCTCCTAGATGCAAATATCTGTCTCCTTCAAAACATAAAATTATGGAAACAATTGTCTTTCTGATGTGAATGTGCTGTAGGATCCATATATTTCTACATATGACCTGTGTAGCTGCTCTGCTGAACTGCTTACTGAAATGCTTTGACCTCTGAGATCTATCTTATCTTACCAGAATTTTTTGGAAGAAAGTTTTCACAAAAGTTTGATTTTACAGGAAGGGATCCAGGAGCTCCAGAGAAGCTGCAGACTAATGAATTTTAAGAGAACACCTCCTTCCTAGGTTGACAGGATGCACAGCCTGAAAGGGAGTGATATTTAACTCCTGTTTTTAGTAGGTTTCCATTCAGTGAGATGGGCTTTGAGAATATTGTTATTCTAGTCCCTCTTCTTGCAGCATGTAATGAATATATCTGAACATCACGATTGCTTCAGGTGCCCATCTTCTGATGGGGGATCTAGCCTTATTTCTGTAAGTGATGTTCACAGAAAGTATCATTTGTACAGTTTTCACCAGTACACTTAGCTGGTAGTACCTGCACACACAGTGCATTTTGCTTCTGTTGACACTATGGATGCCTGACTTCTAATTGTATAACAAATCTGATCTGCTTCAGTCGGTTTGTGATTACCCCACCCTGAAGAAAGTATGGTGCTTTAACGTGGTTGTCAAAGCTGAGCGACACAGCATGGTGAGATGCATCCCACATCCAGTGAAGATGGATCAGTGTGATCCATATTCTTCACTCTTCTGGTGAAAAGCATTATCCAGTCCATGTTTCTCACTGAGGTCAAGAGAAGGGTTTTAAGGTTATGTATTTCTTTAAGTGAAGGTATTATTTGAATAGTGCACGTGGGCACAAAAATGTATGTACACAATTGCCTTTGGGAAAGTCTTCTTTAGATTATGACCCAAATTCAAAGGCTTCCAAATTAGTAGAAAAAGTCTTACTGACTTTTTATTAAATCATTATCTGGCCATCTGCTATCTATTTTAGTAAGACAGGGCAATGAAACATCAGTTATTTTGTTTTGGGGCTGTTCTGAGTATTTCTGTTTTTCCTCAGCACTGTGGATTCCTTGGTACCTTGTTCTATGAACCTTAGTACAGGCCATTCACATTAGAGTGTAAAAATATTTCTTTTACCACTCTGGTAAAAGCTATGTGTCTATAACAGTATGAATTTTCAGTCAGTTGTCAGACTCTTTCACTTTCACCACTGCAAAAATACAGGTCAAAATATCAGTGATCTGCCAGTGTTACCACTAAGAGAATTTGAAATTGCTTTCAGTTTGTGACAACAATACTCTGAAACATGGATCCTGTTGAAGTCTGCAGCATCCAGAGCAGCAGGAGGTAGGCTGTGTACCACTTGAAAAGCCCTAGTCATCTCCCATATTTTTAACTATTGCCAGATAAATAAGAAACAAACAAAACCAACAAAACTCCAAATCAAACAAAAGCAAACAAACACCTCCCTCCCCCAAATAAATCTGCATCTGCTAAGGACGGTAAATGTTGCTTGTTGAAGTTTAATCTCTCTACTGTACAGGAGATGGACTTTGCAATTTGAGATTTCATCAGTTTCATTGCAGAAAGCTGTTACATCTGTCAAACATTTCAGCTTGAAATGAACACCTGATTTTTTGCCTTTGTATGCTACAAGAGCACCAGGTTGTCAATCAACAGAAGTACAAAATAACACGAGATAGGTGATCTGCTGCTGTGTTTGGCATTTTATTTGCATTTTACAACATCTTTTTTCTTCTTCAAACTTAAAAATGGCAATATTTTTCTATAGTGGGGTAACAGATGAGAAATATGGATATAGTGCAGGGAGGCCACTCCAATCCTGTTAGTCTTGGCTTCTGATGTCCATTCTGTTGGGAGCACTGATACAGTCCAGGTGGACAATTGGAGTTGTAGGTGACCATCTGTATGAATATTATGAATGTCAGTCCTGTGTGAATGAGATGAAAATATGAGTGACACTTAAATACACTTAATTTTGTTATTCTTCATTCTTGCTGTAGTATTAATGCATTGCAACAAACCTCATGCAGCCCGAAGTATTTAACCAGTAGGGCAGGACCACATCTGGGTGGGCTGTGTAGGCTTTCAAACTGCCTTGGGGCAAAGAGGAGTCCAGAACCTTCAGCAAGTAATTTGAATCTTGTAAACTTCTTGGGGTTTTGATCAGCTTCCCTGAGTACAAATCAGAACTTCTGTTTCTTAATGTGATTTTTCAAATTCTGAACTAAGAAGTGGATGAAAGCATAGGTGCTTTTTGAGAGGTTTGAGAAACTGATGTACTTCTGCGGTTTTGTGATACATCTATTGATAGCATCCCCACTAAACATCCCTGGGTTTCAATATTACTCAGCTTTGCTGAATCTAGGCTTTGGCCTTCTTCTGTACTTTAGCAGTTGATTAAGAAATATTCTAATCTGTCACAGAGTACCAAGAAACTAATGGCTTGTGAAGTATTTTAGTCTTCAAGCTTCCAGTATAAATGATATGAAAAATAGTGTAATTTGGCTGATGCTTAAATACATCTCTTTCTTTTATGAGATGCTGTCTCTGTCCTTTCATGTTTCTCTTGTCAATCTCTTCTTCTATTCTTTGGGTATGCTTATTTTTGTAAAACATACTTATGCACTTCTTAGAAATCTGAGTCTCCCCGTCAAATAAATAGTATCACAGTGCAGAAGTGGGACATTTTGTGTACAATCTGTTGTAGTACACCCAGCTCATAACCTCGCATTGCTTGTGTCCATGCAAAGACTTTAAATGAACATTTTTCTTTAAGATTCAAGGACTTGAAGCATTTGGAAGCATATCTGGATAGCAACATAATATGGGAAGATGTCCTATATGTGTTGTAGCTAAAACAAGTAGACAAAATAATTATTTCATGTATGTTTTGCTTGCTTACTTTTTTTCTTTTCTAAGATCATTCATACTTTTCTTATATATGGCAGAATGCTTTCATAATTTGTAATAGGTGTGCTGTCTCACAGACTTATGATAGAAAATTGATTCTGAAAACAAGAACAAAAAGTGTAAATCACAAAGAAGAAGCACGGAGATTGCAACTCAGTAACTGGATAGTGCTTCTTGAATTCAACAATTTGAAAGGGAGATTGGAAGGAAAGAGGAAAACATTAATATATCTTTAAATTTCAAAATGGCTTAAAGATGACTGAACTTGTAGAAAAACTTATTCTTTAATAGGAAAGCTGGCAATGCTGCTGTGATATACAGATTGTCAGTGATCCTTGAATCTACTTCAAAGCAGTGTGCTGAGCAGTTTTTAGCAGAGCAGTTTAACTGAGTGCCTGCTGAAGCTTTATAGATGGTGCAGATCACCTGCAGACAAAGTACTTCTAGTTGTCATGTATGGTATTTATCTGTCATAAGTATGTCACAGAAGTAATTCCCAAGTTTAGAACTTTCACTCTTTGGATCAGCGGTGACCACATTAAAAAACGCTCTGCATTCACTGTCTCACTCTTGGTGTTATTTAACATTTTCATGTTCTAATGCTAAATACCAGCCTTAGTTGTATTCAGCATTGTGGAAATTCATTTCAGTAAGCCTCTAGCTACTGAAAAGTGTTATATCTTACATCCTGCTGTCCTCAGTAAAGATAGTTGGGGGTCAGGAGAGCCCTCTGCACTGTGTGCTCCTGCTTGCTACTGCTCGTGACATTTGGCATCTGATAGGAATGCTGTGATAGCACCTTCAATTAAAAGCCATAGGCAACAAGCATAACAAAGAGAATCCTTAAGACTGCTTAACATTATGCCATTGCCTCGACTTGAATAAAAGCAGCATGAGAATAAATTGCCTGTGTTAGCTTAATTGTGATCTTCACCTAAGCGCTATACATGGGACTTTAAACCCACCAGAAAATGCTAGTGGGAGCATTGGGGGCTTTTTCTGAGATTGCTTAAATTTATCATATTTCCGTTAGAAAACATGGACACAATTATATTCCAGCTTTAAAGCCTTAAGCTTTTTCTGCCTATTTTGGGTTTTCATTACTTTTACATCTGTACAGTTACACAGATAATGAAAACCCCCCAAAACCTGCATATCTCTGCATGTAACATGGCTCTGCAACTATGTACCACCTCATTAGTTTTTTCAGTATCAGAGATAAGTTAGCATTCTGTCATGAAATCTGAAGTGCCACCACATCTTGCTGAGGCTTATAAACCATACCATAGTAACTTTCACAAAGTGCATTAACTCTTGCAACAGAAGATGTAGTCTTGTCAACACAAAGAAATCATATGGCTCTTTCTGTCTGTGAAGCCAATTTGTTTGACATTTTCTTCTGTAAATTTTGCTGGTCTTAGAAATCTTTCGAAATATAAAGGGAGAAATTTCAGTTTTGTCTTTTTCTGCACAATGCAACTGACTGAGGTAGACCTAACCTCATTTACATTTGGACTGTGCTGTACACTCATTACTCTTTAAATGTGATGTGCCTTTTCCTCATTTTTGTTAAGCTTCTATCTTCACTGAAAAAAAAAATTGTTTTATATCAAGATAGCTGTTGTGAGGTATCTGGCTAAATGTAAAATCCTTGTGGAGACAAGAAGCAGGTATTTTGTACCTTGATGTAGCTGGTCGAGGTCACCCTGGAACAATTCACTAGGGGTTGATCTCTACTGGCTATGTACAGGTGAAACTACAATACCTTATCATTAGCAGGATTTTATACTGCCTTACCTACTTCAATGTGAAATCATGCTGCACTGTCTTGCAGTGAGGTGCCTTTGAGGATATGAATTATGTGTGTACTTACTCTAGATTCTTTAACACTTCTGAAAGTGATGCCAAGTGAGTCTGTCCTGCTGTCTGGCAAAACCATACAATTGGTTGAATTAAAGCCCTTGGGCTTTCACATATAATACTGATGATATTAGCAGAGGTACCCCTAAGTGTTCTTGCCAGGCTTGCATCACCATCTGGTGTAATTCCAATGCATTTTCATATGTCTTCAACGTTGATGGTACTGTTCTGCAAACTATGCACGATTGCCAGTGATTGCAGCCGCATACAATGGCTATAACTCAGTCACCCCCTAAAGCGGCGTAATATGAATCACCAAAATCAAACATTAATTCAGCATAAGCCATTAATTACATCGTGATGGTGATGGTATAGATGTGCCTGTGTTCAATTTTTACTAAACTAAAACAGTATTTTATAGGAAGCATGATCAGAATAAAACATTGCATCCATGGTCTACTCCATGTTGGCAATAAATGAGTAGACTAGGAAAAAATGTCGGTTCCTTTGCAAGTGAGGTAAGCAGTCCTGGGCATGAGTTGCCTTCTCAGAGTTTTTTTGTTCAGTAGCTTGAGTCTGCCTGCTCCTAAGAATGCACTTCTCAGTGTATGTTTTCCATCTTTTTTAAAGTTTCTCCTGAAACTGTCCATAGGTTTGGGGTTTTTATCTCTTAAAATGCTCCTTTGTGTTGTCTCATCTCTTTATTTTTGAATTAATCTCAGTGACTTTTTTTGTTCTTTTCTACTTCTGAACTTTCTAGGTAATTTGCTTGCCTCATATACTGCACAGGTGTTCCACCCATCCTCTCATTTTCAGTATACTTTTGCTACCATTATTTCCCCCCACCAAACTACCTACAAAACCTATCATATATTTGATACAGTCAGTAGTTACTCAGTGTGAGACATTTTCCATTCACATGTGATACCTGCTGGCTGCTGCTTCCAATTATGCCATATGCTGGAAAGCTGAGCTGTTGAAGTATTGGAGTCAATGTTGTAATCAAACAAGTTAAGAAGTAGCAGTGTGTCTCATAAAGGGTTCTGGACAATGTCTGATTTCTGCCATAAGCAAAATACTGACAAGTCCTGCTTTGTTTTGCTGCT
>WEKY01051260.1:0-12413 GCA_013390045.1 Picathartes gymnocephalus
GACCGCGCGACGGGCGGGGGGGGGAGCCGGGGGGAGAGGGAAGCGCGGTGCACGCCGGGATCGGCCGGGCCTCCTCCCGGCCCACGCGAGAGCTTGGGGAGGAGGGATGGTGGCGCCACGTGACTGCGCCGCGCGCCCGCCAGCGCCATGTCAGCGCCACCCCTCGCCGCCGGGACGGGAACGGCGGCACCGGCAATGGCAGCGCCCGCAGCTGCTGTCACTGTCACTGACACTGCCGCAGCCCCTCGGGGGGCACTGCTGTCGCGACACGCCCCACAGGCGCCGCGATTCGGCCTCTCAGAGCAGCAGGCGGCAGCTGCTGTAGTGCAGCTGGGTTCGCCTCGGTTCGGCTGAACTCGGCTCGGTTTCACTGAGCTCGGAGCCGCTCGCTCCGTTCGGCGCAGCTCGGCTCGGTTCGGCTGAACTCGGAGCCGCTCACTCCGTTCGGCCGAGCGCGGCTCGGCTCCCTGAGGGCGGCGCGGGCAAGCGGCGGCCGCCTCACGTTAAGCACCGTAAAAAGCTCGGTGTTTTCCCGCTGCCGAGTCCCGCGGGCGGCCCGGCCATCGCACGGATACGAACGGGAGCGCGGGGTCGAGCAGGAGCTCCTTAGGCAGTGACAGCACTCGCGCTAATTAGTGGTCACCAGAGCATCCAGGGCAGCTCCCAGGACGGAGCGCTTGCCACCGGGATGTATTGGAATCACTGTGCGATGCCAGCCGTTTGAAGTTTGGGAATGCTGTGGGCCACGTTCAAGGTGTCAGTAATGTTTGTTTTTTTAAAGAAAGCCACCAAGGAGCGGTGGAAGAAAACAATAAATAATATTGCCTACCCGCTGTCGGTGTCTTTGCCTTTTGTGATGTCGGCCGGTTCCAAGGGGGTAAATTAAGTTCACGTGGAGCTTTTGCTGCTGTTCTTGCTCGTGAGCTGGAATTCAGCAGAGTTCTGGTCACTTTACACATCAGGAAATAAAAGTTCGGCGGAATTTCAATTCGTCTGAGCTCCTTCGGGTTCGGCTCGGCTCGGCTCGGTTCGGCTGAGCTCGGTTCAGAAGAAGGGCTTTAGGGCAGCTCAGTGGGTACAATAAAATTGTACCAAAGCAGTAAAGTTCTGGGTCCTATCAGTGCTTTTCTATGGGATGTAAACACGGAGCATTTAAGCCTGAGAAGGAATGTGTGACTAATTAACTTGTAAGCATTTTTGGTTCTGCAATACACTGGTTTAAAAAAAAAAAAAATCTAGCTGGATTATATTTGAGGGGGGAGAAAGAAATCCTATGCAAGAGACAATCCTTAGGTCAAAGCTGACAAAAGTTTTCCTTGGTACTCTGGAGAAGGACTGATCAAATCCTAACTTGTGGCTTCTATTAAGCTCTCCGGGTATTGAGGATCAAATGATTCCTGACAGGCTTCACACCTTAGATTTCAAACTTACTTTTTTTTTTTTTTTTTTCAGTTTACTACTGCTCCTCCAGTGCCTGCAGTGGCCAGGAGATGGCCCTGACGTCCGCATTAAGCGGGGAAAATACAATTTGCTCTCTCTGAAACTGTGTCTGAGGAGTGTCAGTAAATATCTTGGGCCAATGTGAATTCACAGGATAAAAGATCACTTTGATCTCGTAGCACATGAGGGGCGCAGATTCGAGAACAAAGTCCAGGAACTTGCTGCTTCACAAAAGAACTCTGTTTCCTCGCTCAGTATCTGACGTGTCCCTGAATTCAGAGGACGCTCATCAAACAAAATTCCTGGGCGTTGGTGGGGGGTTGTTTGTTTTTAAAGCGAGAATAATCTAAAGGCAGTTTGCAGCACTTTGCTCTGAGATGCCAAGGTCTGCTCCAAAGATTATTTCCCGCTGAAAAAGGTCTTTTCATCCTTCACAACAGCCCAGCTCCTCCCTGTAGCCCGATCCGAAGGGATGGAGCTCTGAACTGGGGTGTGAGAGGCTGCGGGAGGAGGATGGAAAGTGGCAGCAGCTCCCCTGGGCTGTTGCCCAGGGCTGGCAGTGCATCCTTGTGCACATCACAGGGCCCATGTAAACCGGGGAAAGAAGCAGTGTTCGGTTTGTCTGGGCTGCTCCTTGAATAAACCTTTGGTCGGGGGCTTGCTGAGGTGTCCGTGCACCACACCAAGGGCCACAGCCACTGCCCCTCGTGACCTCCTGTCCCTTTCACCTTCACAGCCATCTTTCCAGCACCAGGTTTGGTCGCTGATTTGTTTTCAGCATTCACTTTCAGACCTTTTGCTTCGCTCTCAACAAAAGCAGTGAGCCCTGCTTGCATCCAAAATCCCCCAGCCTGAGTTCTTTTCAGTTAGAAAAACCAAATGTGAGAACACAAAAACTTGTTTCATTTTCTTAGTAAAAACATCCTTTTTTTTATATATCTATATATATATATATACATACATATATATATATAAACACACCCACACACCCACTGCAGCATGGCCACTAAGCAGATTGTTTTCTACATTGTGTGCAGAAGGATTCTTGCAGAGGATGATCATTTTTGTGATTCAGGACTGAATTAAACCACATCAAACTCCATCCAAATCATAGAATGGCCTGGGTGGGAAGGGACCTTTAAAGCCCATCCAGTCCCACCCCTGCCATGGGCAGGGACACCTTCCCCTTTCCCAGGTTGCTCACTGCATCAGCTCTGGTTGGGTTTTGGTTCTGGCTTGGGGGTTTTTTTTGGCTCCTATCATTTCACATGTAAATAATCAGTAAAACAAACCCTGCCAAAATAAACGTTCCTGTGCATGTGTGGCTCTTCTCTTCCTTCAAGAGAGGAAACAAGTTGTGGGATGGGTTTGTCGGTTCCTGTGCTCCTCCAAAACACTGGAGTACTGCGAAAAAGGGGGCTATTTGAAGGACTCGAGTTCCACATCTCCTTGCCACAGCTCCTGGAAGCAGCGAAGCCATTTGGCTTTTCCTTGATTTTAATGTTTCTTTTAATGTTTCATTTCCTGTTTCTCCAGGTTCTCCTGCTCCTCTGCAAGCTCATGACTGATTATCAGTGGCAATTTAGTACCTGCCTTAGGAGAGCCTCTTTCACAGCACAAGGATTTTTGGTTTTCAGTTGGCTTTATTTATTTATTTATTTATTTATTTATTTATTTATTTATTTACATGCCTGAGGATTTTTGTGTGATGAGAAACGTACATTGCAAAGGGTTTTTTTCTCCCAATATGTGCATTTCTGTGTTTTGTTTTCCTGTAATTCCTCTATATCCACAAATATGGCTCATGTTACAAAAATATGGGTAAGCCTAGAGTGGATTCTAGGAAAAGTACCTTGCTGTAAGTATACAAGTACAGCTGGAAATATATTAATGTTGAATGCACATGCTTGTAAATAAGATCTTTTATTTAGACATTTTACTCAATGTAGGGATTGGGACATACTGCAGAAGTAATTATTGTCAACATTTTGAGAAGATTCTTAGAGTTTTTCTGTATTTTTTAATGTTACACTATTTGGAAAGCAACCAGCTGGCAACGAGGCACATTTGGCATGGCCTGGGACGATGTGTATTCTGCTTTGAGTGACCCTGAGGTCTGTTAGCATTTTATTTAGAATATTTAGAAGATGAAGCTCATGTAATTATACTCTTTGTACACATTTTTGTGTTTTGGGGAAACGAGGCTTTAATCTGGTAAGGGGATGACTAATTTATCTATGTTGTTATTGGTTAATTGATTGGATAAAACCTTGGCTATTGATTGTCCAACCATTTCAGTAGTAATGCTTATGTATAAAAACCATCCTGTGGTATTACCAGGGTTGCTTCTGAAAATAAACTTTTGTAAAAACAGACTAATTTAAAATATTATGCTTTAAATATATTTATATGTGGCTTTGCTCTGCTTAAAACCTATTTATTCTATTTGTTTTAATGTACACATCCATTTTTCTCACCTGTCTTGTATCTTATCCTGTATTCATGTGTATTAGGGGACAGACTAAAGGAGTGCTTGTATCATAACTGTGGGTCAAAATCATGCAGTCACATAAATACCCAATCCCTAGGTATTTAAACATATCCCTGGATTCATCCCATAAATCAACTTTGTCCCGTTTGTCCTTCACCCTTCCATGTTTTTCAGCTTCCTCTCATCTCCATTGTGAGTGTGCCTCTCTGTCCCTTTGCATTTCCTAATGCCAAGCTTGTGACTGCTCCTTCAGTCACCTGCCACAAGTGAAGCTGGCTTTGGCAGGAGATAAAACACTCCATTAGATGAATGGATAGAGCTGGAAAAACCTCCAGAGGAGCTCATGAGAGCTGACCAAACTCTATCAGCTGATTGAACAAAAGTCAGTGCCTGTCCCTGTGTGCTCTGCTGGACCTCCCCACTCTCTCTGTTCCAACACCTCCCAGTTCCGATGGCAAAGCTTTCTCTTGATTCTCCCTGGAGGATCTGGATGGTTCCAGAAGAAGAACAGGAGTTGCTGGTTTGTCCTGCCAGATGGGCCACTGTGATCCCCTGGGCCACCTCCCTGCCTGACACCCAGCACCAGGCTCCTTCCTGCCTGGAATTACAGCAGCTCCTAGAAAACACATCTGAGTTTGATTTAAAGATTTCCAAAGAAGGAGACTTTGCCATAATGCCTCGCTGGGTTGCTGTGCTGGTTAATTACCCTCACTGTTAAAAATATGTGTCTTATTTTATAGCTTGAATTTGTCTGGATTCAGCTCCCAAGCCCTGGTTCTCATTACAGCCTTGTCTGAGAGCCTGTGTTCGTACTCAGGCACAGAGCCTGGGAGCAGGAGCCCCCTCCCTTAGCCAGGCATAAAAGGACCAAGTTCCTCCACTGAAAAGTTTATTATTTAACTCTTTTTTTCACTCTCAGAGCGATTTTCTGAATTTTCTTCAGTTTACCAACTCCCTGACTTGTGGAGGTGCAGTTTTCCAGCTGGGGTTGCAGGAGTGCAGGATACTCAGATCATTTAGCAGCCTTTTTTCTTCTTTCCCTTTTCCTTAAGGGAAAACAAGAAGAAAAACGCTTTTTCTTCTTGTTTTCCCTTCAGCCATGGACTAAGATGTTATTTTTGATAGGCAGGAAGGCCAACCCAGTGCCTGAGTCACGTTATCTCTTTTGGCCACTTCGGTGCAGACAGGGAGTAGCAGGGTCTGAAAGTGCTGTCAAAGCCAGAGTCTTCTTGAGTAATTCCTCTTCCCAGCCAAATATTTCGTGGTGCTTAGTGTTCAACAGCCAGGTGGATCAGTGCTGATTCAGGGGAGAATGTGCTTGCTACAGAAACAGGTGCAGGAATGAATAACCCACTGGGTTTTGTAATAATCACCCTGATATTCCAACACGTCTGTGAGTGATTCTGTAATCGTGTAAATATGCAAATCCAGAACTGTGTTTTTATCTGTTTTTTTTTCTTCTTCTTCTTTTCTCTAGAAAGGCTGTCAGCAGAATACTTAAAAAATTTATTTGGATCAAGCAGGAACTGTCTTCCAGTTTTCCACTGAAGGATTTACAAGGATGTGCTGACTGGAACCTCTCTCCCCGCTGAGTGTTTAAAGCAATTCCCCCCTGGAGCCCCTGGGATCAGAGCCCAAGTGGCTGCAGCAGCAGCAGCCACAGTGGAAGTGGGGGCAACAAACCTATCTCTGTACTCAGGGCACCAGGAGGAGAAAGAGCAACAAAATCTCATGGGAAATATTATTTCACCAACCTTTTTTTTTCTCTGCTGTTGAAGGGGCAATTTGGGGTCATGGGCTCCCAGAGCTCCTCCTGCTTTGTGCTCCATGAACCAGGATGATAGGGGGCTTGAGCTTGCTGATAACACTGCTGAGACTGAAAAATAAGCAAGAAAGGAAAAATAACCTGGAGAGAAATGGGAAGTAAATGGGAGCAAAGCTCCCTCTGAGCGTGCAGCAAGCATTGTTGAGATAGGCTGGCTTGGGCCAGAGATCCCAGGGGGATGTGGGCAGGGAGTTGAGGGCAGCCTCTGGAGGGGCTGCACCCAAGCCAGCAGCAGGGATTTGAGGGGAATGTGCAGCTGTGTGGAAAGGGAATTTTTCCTGGGCTAAAACACGGTGGGATGCAAAGGAGCTGTGGGAAGGAAAACCAACACAGCAGAGTTTCCTTATGAACTGCACAGCCAGTGCATTCCATATTTGTTCCCAGGGGTGGGGTCCTGCCTAGGCTGTGGCGCTGTGAACCCAAGCCCCCCACTCTGGAGCAGTGGGACAGCACAGCTCGGCAGAGGCTGCCCCAGGAATTTGCCCTTCCCCTCCTCGGAGCGCTATCTTGACAGCTGAGAGCAGCCAGAGAGCTTTTGCTGACACGCCCTGAACTGGAACATCTGGAGAGTGGGGGCTCTGCTTTCCCTGTGAAACATCCTCAGCTCAGGAATTTCCTTCTCCCAGTGGCCTCCTGCAGCCACAGGCACTGACCCCAGGGCACAGAGGTTTGCCTGGGCTCAGGATAACTCACCCCCTGGGAGTCTGGGTGGGATGGACAGTGGCCAGGGATGTAGCTGGGTTTTAATCCATGGCTGTCTGTTCAGGCTATTAAACAAACAGAGGAAAAGCATTTCACCCTCTGGGCGTTTTATAATAAATAAATTTATTGAAATAAAGAAACCCCTCAGATTTTGGTGACTGTGTTCTTTATGCTTGAGTGAGCAAGTGACCTCTGCCAGGCCACCCCTTCTTGATCCTGCAAGGGAAGTGTATCCCTTGTGACAGCAGACTGGCACATGTCACATGCTCAGGAATAAACCAGCATGGAATTTTTACATGGAAGATGTGCAGGTGACAGAAAGAATTTCAACGTAACAAAGAAACACATTTCTTTTTTTGGGTTCAGCCCAGTTAGTCTTTCTTTGAAGCATGCCAAGGAAAAACCTGGAAGCCTGGCCTTGAGCTGAAATACCTGTTGATGGGAATATGGATGGAATAATGCCAAGGGCAGGGACACCTTCCACTATCCCAGCGTGCTCCAAACCCTCTCCACCCTGGCCTTGGACCCTTCCAGGGATGGGGCAGCCACAGCTTCTCTGGGCAACCTGTACCAGGGCCTCCCCACCCTCACAGGGATTCATAATTTTAAATTGAATCTATTTATTTTAAGCCTGTATCACTTCAGAAATGTTTCAGGTCCTGAACATGTGCCAGAGTATTCACCTGTAAATAATTGCACGCTTCATAACTGGGTTTGCCAGCCCTGAGTCTTTGATGTGGTTTCCACAGCTCAGGGAGGTACATCCAGAGACCTGACTGCAGCAAGGTAATTGTGATTTGTAAATGAGCCTTGCAATCATCATGCAGCAAAGTCTGTCCTGGACACAAAGGAAAACGCTCGGAAAATGAATGTTTTCAGCTGCAAAGCACCGAGGTGAATTTTCATAGCTTGGTACAAGACTGCATTCATTTCAAGGTTTTTAATCTGATCCTTCTGCTGCTTTCCAGCAGTTCATTCAGCCATGCAGAATTCTCTCATGCTTAAACAAAACATGGAGGTCTTTGTTCAGGAGGGAGTCACTGCTGTGGTCACATTTTAACAAGGTGTTTGGAATATTTCTTGCAAGGAAGCATTTAAATATCTGCCTTTCTTTGACTGAAAAAACCACCCCTTAGTAAAGATGCAAGCACACAGCCACCTCTGGACCGTGCTCTGAGGCGCTGGGATATTTTCGGACCTGTTGCCAAGAAAAAGGAGGAGAGTAAGGAGATACAACCGAACATTTTGAGGGCATCTTGGTTCTGAGTTGTCCCGGTGGCGTGGCACTGGCAGCAGTGTTTGGAGCAGCAGCAGTCCCTCCTGGGAAGTAAAGCTCTATTTCAACCCCACCTCCATCCTCATCACACACTGAAACGGCTCTCAGAGCACAGCAGCCCCAAGGACTGACCCAAGGAGGCCTCTGCAGGGGCTCTCTCAGCATTCCCAACACCTCACCCCCTTTCCTGCAGGATGCACTAAATCCAAGGATTCACAGCAGTCTGGTCTCCTTGTTCTTCACATCTCATCCATCACTGATACCTAGAAGCTTTTTGAAAATACAGAGCATTTCCCATACAACCCTCTTGTGTTCTCTTACGTGTAAATGAAACTTAAATCCAAGGTCCTAAATGACAGCATGCACTGCAAGGAGGGCTTCACAGCAGCTTAATTGAGATCCAGAAATGGAACTTCTTAATTAATGGAATGGGGAAAAGAATAACAGCACCAGTACAGCAAACCCCTGCTAGTCACTTTGATATTAAATTCCATTTGCTTTATGAAACCTCCAGGTGCTCAGTTTATGTGTTGGCTGCACAGAACTGTAGGACAGATGCTGCAGGGAGCAAACTGGAGATTTTTCTGGGAGCATGAGTCTAGCAGAGCTTTGGGAGGGACAGTGCCAGATTTTTTGCTGCAAAAGTAATCAAACAGTTCAACGCTTACTCAGGTAAATTTGCATATATATATATACACATGTATATATGACTGTATTCTGAATATTCTTGAGGACAGCATTTGTTCAAAGACAAGTTTTAAGCTGATGAATGCTCAGGTGCAGGATCCTGCAACCACGGAAAAGTCAAATACATTCGTTCTCCATCCTGGGCTTAGGAAGGCCCCTGTCCCTGTCAGCTGAATGGCACCTGCAGGACCCAGGCACAGAAGTCACAATGTTCTCAGCTGATCCTGGACATTCCTGGCATATGGAGAGGGTTCTCCTCTCCCTGCTGTCCAAGTTTTGGCTCCTTCCTGTTATTGTGGCAGTGCCAACAAACACAGGTTCTTTTCTACCTGAATTCAGGGGTTCAAACACCATAAACCCCTTAAAAACTATCTAAGAACAAATACGTTCCCTCTTCAAAAAAATCTCCTTTAAATTAATTTAAACTCTTTTAATCTGTAATATCTGAACCCTAAATATTACAAGATTAAACAGCTGTCAAAAAAAATAGAACCCAGACCAAAACCTGCAAAAATCCCCAATTATTTTAAAGCAGGATGAAATGCCCAGGAAAGCATAAGTAATCTCTTTTTTTAGCCTAAGTCAGGGTATCTCCTGTGACCTGACTGAAGTCAGCAGTTAACCACTGGCTGCAAAAGGCCTGCTGATGTGGCAGGGAAATGTTGAATTACCACCTTTAATTTGACCAGGACAGGATGTTCTCAGTGCCCTCCTGCAGCACAGTTCCCAGTAAGGATTCAGCCCAGGTAGACCTTGACACTGGGGATTGAGCCCAGGGGCCTCAGCCTCCCTCGTGGCTCTAAAACTCCCAGTCCACAAGCCAATAATCAATTCTACTGCAGTATTTTAAAAGGCTGGAGATGGCAAAGGACAATACTGTCAGGGCAACTCTGAGTTTCTTTGCTTCCGTGGGTATAAATCAAGTTCTATATTATTTTTAACAGCTTGTTATTACAGCTTTTGCAACCTGAAGACAGACTACTGCCTCTAATTCATTAGTAATTTCAACAGTTAATCAGAAAATGTCATTACCTAGAAAGCCTGCAGTTCAAAATAAAGCACACTGGAGTTAAATTTAAATTAAAGCATGGACAGAAATGAATGCAGCCTTTGATCCCCTTTTCATCCAGACTGCACCCTGATGGGCACAGCTGGACAGGATGGGAATCATGAGGAGGCAGCAGTCTCGCCTGGTAAAAGGATACTGTCAACTCATTAAGTCCTCGAGCTGAGGCAATTAAAAACAAAATATTCACTGGGTCCTTTCAGAACTCTCCCCATGTTTGCTGCAATGGACGTTTCTCGCCAGTTTTATTTTTAAAAGAGGCCGATTTTCAGGTGTTTGACTGGAAAGCACACCATTAACATCTGTTTAATCCTCGCAGCGGCCAAACCATGTTGCTGTTAGCGGAGTGGAGCCCAAACAAAGGCACCCAGCTCTGCCTGCCCGTCTCTCCGAAGGGATATTCCTTTAGGCAGGGAAAGGGTCTGGCTCCCAACCCTCTTAGCACAGCCATATATTTAAATAAGACAGGATGTAGCCTCTTCCCAGCTCGAAAGCAATCTGTACTTTTCAGTCTCCCAATGTAACAGTCTGCACTACAGCTTCCCCCCCGCCCCGCTTTTTTTCCTTTGTTCCCATACAGCAACTTTGTTAAAACCCTCACATTTTTCATGCTGAGCAGAGAAACTGTGACGCAGACCCAGGCTCACCACGGAACCTCACCTGTGCAAGGGCTTGGTCACCTTCCCTGCAAACACAGGGACACTCCTGGCGCCTTCCCACTCCAGCTTTGATTGGGAAAACATCAGTGAAGCTCCCTCCTGGACGTGTCCTGCCAAAGTTCATCCTGGCTGCCATCAGTCCGGGCAGTGAGGCATGGTCCTGTGTCCCTGCACCTTCCCCCAAGGCACCAAACCACTCCCAGGACAGTGTTAGGCCAGAGGATGTGCAGGCTCTTGTTTTAGTGTTCTGTAATGCTTGTAAATGTACCCAGTAGATGCAATGAGCGGAGATTTTCAAGCCAAACTTATTATTTATGGGCTTTGAAGCTTTCCCTTCTCCAGTTTCCGCCTATTGGGACAGTGTTGGATTTCTGTTTTGTTTGAAATTTCGTCTGAAAACATATATTTCAGTGGAGCGTGGTGGTGTGGAGCCAGTTCCAGGGTTCCCAGCCCTGAGAGTGTATTTAGCCACCGGGAATGCATTTTGGAGAGGTCAGGGAGAGATTCAGATGGTGGAATGTGGCCAGCTGAGCTCCAGAAAGCTGTAGGGTGAGTCTGCTTCCACAGTTCTCCTCGCTGATGATCTGCCCTGCAGTGGGGGCCTTCACCCACCCTCTGCACCCCAGAACTGGCACCCAATCCCGTGGGGATCGGTTCCCAGAAGATGCTTTCTTCCCCCTGCAAGGAGATTGGCATGGGGAAAGCATTGCTCAGCTCTGTCTTAAGGTAGGGAGTGCAAGCAAAGCAGTGATGTCAGGGAAGGATGGTGTGGAGGGAGCACATGGCTCATCAGCACCTGTGCCAGCCAAAATCCCATCAGCCATGCAGTGAGAATCCCCCAGCAGCGGGGACTGGACCTGGATTCCTCCCAGCCAAGCCCTGGAAGGGGAGTCGAGACAAAAAAAACAAAGTTAAACGGACAGCAGTGTGATGCAAAATCGGATTTACATTTTTAAGGAGTCAAAGAAGGCCTTAAAAAGCAGGGAGAGGTGTATTCACCAGCCCTCTGGTGGGAACAGGAGCTCGGGATGGGATGGGATGGGATGGGATGGGATTGGATGGGATGGGATGGCAACTCTAGGTCTGGTGCCAGGTACAGCCACACCTCAACAGGAGGTTTTGCTGACATCTGTTAGGGTGTACATGGTTCCTTTCAGATTTCGAAGTATTCCCTAACACAAGAACGCAGGCAAAACTTTAAAACGTGGATTGTGCTTAAAGACAAATAAAAAACGTCCCTTAATGACTTTCTGGCTGATACAGCTAAAGGTGGGTTGGAGGTTAAAATCCTTATGAGGCATTTCAGTGAATTAACTGCTCCACCGGATCTCCCCCGGCACGAGTGGAAGGTTGCCAGCATCACTGGCCGGCAGAGAGGAGGGCAGAGCATCGCTGACCATCAGGAACCCAGAGCAGGGTGGCTTGGCGGGCTCTGTCTCCTCTTCCACCCCTGCTCTCCTCCGCTGCCGTTCCCCAGCTGGCTGGGAGGGGGCTGCGCGGTGACAGCGGCAGTGCACTCCTTCCTTCTGAGGTGGGGAAGGGCGCTCGGGAGGTGACAGTCCCTTGGACTCGGCCCTGCAGCCCATGGGCGCCCGGGCTGGCAGCAGAGCATTCGGGGGATGCGGGATGAGGGATGCGGGGAGCTCTGCCGGGACCCCGAGCGCCGGGAGGGATAAGACGGAGAAGCGGGCGGTGAAAGAAGCGGGGAGGGAGCGGAACGGAGCCGGCCATCTCCCACACGGCGGCGAGAAGGACTCGGGCTTGCTGGCGAAGGGAGGTGGGGAAAAGCAACACAAAAGCTGCTCCCGGGCAGCAGCGAAGCAGAGCCACATGCAGAGCCAGCGGCGGCCGTGCCCGGGTTAATTCCCGGGAGAGGGATGCTCTGCCGCCCCGCGCTGGGATGCCGGGGAGGGGGTGGACAGCCCAGTGTGCAAACCCCCGGGCCGGCGGGTCTGGATCGCAGCTGCTCCCGCCGCCTGCGAGCGGATTAAATTACCGCAAATTCAAACCGAATAAACGCGTTCCCCCTCCTTCCCTCCGCGCGTCCCTCCCTCCGCCGCTCCCTCCGCCCCCTGCCCGGCTGCCGGCGTGAGGCTGGAGCGGGGAGGAGGGACAGGAGGGAGGCGCCGGCTGCGAGGAGGGGCGGCAGCCTGGGGCACCTCGGCTCGCCCCAGTGCCGGCCCCCGCCCGCTCCGCTCCGCCCCGCCGCCCCTCCGCCGCAGCCGCCGCGCTCCCCGCTGCAACTTGGGTGAGCGCCCCGGGAACAG